>JAQFZC010002078.1:0-25054 GCA_034695205.1 Dicyrtoma fusca | reverse complement strand
CATTATGTGGACTTGGGACATAATGCAATTAAGCTGAGACTGGACTTGGGACACATTGCAACTAAGCATACACCGGATTTGGGACAAATTGCATTTACACAGACGATATGAATGTATCTATGCACACTGCACTGGTACAATAGATTAGAACTTTTAGCAGAAGCTAAAAGTGTAGGTACACGTCAAAGCACATCAAAGATCCTCCCTCCCTTAAAACCTTTCACTTGTCCCTTCCATACCAATACGTCTTGACACTGTGTTTTGTGCGTCGTAAAAGCCTCAACTACAGCTTTCTCCACTAGTTTGCATAAAAATAAAATGATGAAACTTTACTCCTCAACTCCCTGCATCATTCAGATAAACATGGACATGAATCCCTTCTTCCCCTCTCAACTTGGAATAAACGGATTTTACCAAGAAAGGAAAGGCCGACAATAAAGAAGGAATGGAGATTTCCAATTCAAATTTAAAATCGAATTCAAAATCAAAGGAACACTTTGAGCAGAGTGCATTACAAGCGCTAACGCCATTACTGTGGATTGGAAAGATTTTTTGTGGTTTAAAATTTGAGGGTAATAGTGCCACAGCTAACCTCACTGAGAGGAGGGACTCGCACTTCAAATGGAAAGCTACATCTCTACAGAATTCGGACCATAATTCTACTTGTGGTGGCCTCAATATTTTGTGTTGTCTACTCGGTTCAAAATACAATGTACTCTTTATCCTCATATTAGTATCGAACAATTTATTTTTGATCTCTGCCATTATTCACTTGGTGGGAGAGGTACAAGCCCAAGCCCAGCAACAACGGCAGTCTCACCAGTCCCTACTGAGTTCCTCTCCTAGTGCTTTCAAAGGGAAAGCCAAGTCTGTACAAGAGTTCCAAGAGATTATTTACCACATTCAAATTAATACGATTTTATTAATTTGCAAAACAAGGTCAAAATATTTGCAAGCTCTACTTCTAGTGAGATGGCCGCATTTCCAGAGGATATTAAATTACTGGGAGTGCTTTACAATGGGAAGGACCAAGTGTAAGTCAATTACAATTCAGAGGCTCGCTCTCTCTCTAGAGTACAGTAGGAGTTTAATCATTATGAAGAGAGACAGCGGTAGCATAATTCCAATTAATAATAATTAGATTTAATTTCATTTTGCACTCTGGTAAGCAGGAAGTAAGTCCATGTTTACTGAAAGTGTCTTCTGCATTTTAGCATCAAAACGGTAGCGTAACAGCGCTATAGGGAATTTAATATGTATGCTTTTTTTAAAATTCACTTCAACTCTTACGATACTACTACATTACAAAGTGGCATATCTTACAAATTAGGTTTCAAAATTAAAAAATGTTTTTAAAACACATTTTTCAAATACAATGCTTTCAAGACAGTTATTGGTTGTTCTTTAACCTATTCGAAACTGGGAAACCAATGAAAAAATGCTTTCTAAAAGTGATTTACTACATAAATCCGCATTTTCAAAAATATTCAAAACAAGTAACTAACGTTTTCAAAAGGATCAAATCTACACATTTTTATTTTCAAAAAGGTCAAAAACTGGAAAGTACCGTTCTCAAAAAGGTCAAAACTGGAAATTAACGTTTTAAAAATGTTCAAAACTAGAAATTACCCTTTCAAAAAGATGTAAAACTGAAGATATTGTCGTTTCGAAAAAATTAAAAATTCACTAAAATCTAGCCTTTTGAAATGAAGTCCCTACCTAGGCACTTTTATTGTTTGGTACAAAAAAGGACTGAAAAATCTGACAATTTATCATCATCATCACTACCCTAATCACATCTAGTGTACAACTTATTAGAGCAAAATACATTTTCAGATAAAATCCCTATTCTCCCCTGTTGTGCCTAAATGCTTATAGTAAGTCTATATTATTTGGGCAAAGGTTAAAACGTCCTTTTCGTATGTATATCCCAGTGATTCCCTTCTGCACCCCATACAGGTAAAGCAGGTAGAAGAGAAAGTTGTTGGGATGCGGAAAGTCAAGGGAGAGGACCGCATGTATTCAGACTCTTATCTATATCGAGCCTCTCTTGGAACAATCATTTCTCATACTCATCTCCTCCGCCTACTCAGCATCATCACCATCATCATCATCATCATCATCTTCCACTTCCTCCTCAGACAAGAAGATCAAGTCGAAGTTTGTACTCAATTCCTATCTGCCCGAGGACGGAGGAAGATGACACACTGCGAGTAGTGCAGAGCGCCAGGGAAGTTTACACTCTGGATTTAAATGGAAGGACAAATCCCTGCCTGCCCGAGCCTTCTCTGTCCTCACATCTCTGTACTCGTTTGGTCAAGTCTAATCGGAGGACGGGGAGCTGGAGCTGGTGTTGGTGCTGGGATGTGATGGAGAAATGGATTGCGAGTGAAAGTACTGTGGCTCTTAAATGCTGGTGGCTAACGGGCCTCTACATGCTTCTCATTCTGGTCGGTGCTGGGAGTTATTTTGTGAGTGTGGCTTACAGAGGGAAACCATCCACGGCTCCCTCCATGGCCCTCATTTCCTACTTGGAGACCCTGGCTGAGATTTACACAGTGAGAGAGACTGCAACGTGGTGGATTGGCTTTTATTGCCTTGTCATAGGTGAGACACTCTGCTCACAACTTAAGACCCACATTCTCATTCTCATTTTCAGAGCAAAGTATCTCCGGATGAAAGTGAAAGTCATTCTAGAACTGAGGGGTAGTCAGAACTACTATGCTGTTGTACTATGCTGCACTGTACTTCCTGTCCTCACTTGTGTAGATTGCGTCTATTGCATACATATTTAAATAGCTCCTACAAGCTGCTAACTTCCCTTTCAGCGTTAATTCCTAAAATGATGCTTTTAATCTCCATGAGATTACAAGTGAAGGCCATAGCACTGTCGAGAAGTACATGGGATCTAAGTTAGTGAGGTACTTCATTTTTACAATTCCTAGAGCTAAGCAAAGGTACACATACATACGCTACAGATGCCCTCATTGCCATGGCAGCTACTGCCTTTTCCACATTCCAAAAATAGTAATGCAAATTCTCATGTCTCTTGACGACGATTACGTTTACATTGCACAGGATGTAATTATACTTTCACCGCTTTCCTTATTTTGCAAAAAGGTCAATCTGAATTTTTTAACAAGCGTAAACAAGGAGATTTTTGAAGTATTTGCACTAATTTGATCTTTCTAAAAATAGATATGGGAATTTATATCGAAATTGGTCCCTTATTGTTAGTTTCGTATGGATTCTAAGGGTGGTCTTTAGGCTTTCTTCTTTAGGCAGAGCGTGTGCGGAATTTTGAAATGGAGCTAGTCTTCAGGCCAGTCCTCTTAATTAATAGAAATAAAATGTGACTGTGTTGAAATTCAGGGTCAGTGCTGGAGATTTGCTGGGCATATGGAGATATGATGATATTCCTTCATAGCTACATCCTTTCTCTGGACTATGAGCGACTGAATCGGGTAATTAAGGAGGACACGTTGAGACGCATTGAGAGAAGCGGGAGGGGAAGGCCAAGTAATCAAGGCCAAGAGGACGGGAAGCGAGGGACTGTGGATGCTGTCGATATTGAGGCACTCCGTCAACTCCATTGGGACTTTACGACACTGGTTCAGGCAATTTTATTTCCTTTTTACTTACACTCCACTCACTAAATGCTCCACACAATCCATCCAACAGCCTCCTCATCATTCCAGTCCTTCTACTTCCTCAGCCTTTTTCTTTCCCTTTCACGCGGAATGCTATCTGGATGACCTTGAAATTCCCTTCTTGTCCCAAAGTACCCACTTACACCAATCTATATTTCAAATTTGAGCACTCACGTATCTCTAACGATATCTATTTGGGTAAGTGCATAAAAATACAGATGCCAATAGTGTATGGTTTATATACTTTATACTTTGACTCTGAGTCAAACACGACCCATCCCTCCATACAATTGCTTTCCCTCCACTGCACATGAGTGCTTTTTTTTGCCCTGGCTCTGATTTTGACTCCCTTTCAATTTTTAACATCGCCATCCCGAACAAATACAAATATTTTCATAATTTAGTAACATTTTGTAATCAAATGGAAAGCGAGAGAAAGAGAGAGAGAGAGAGCTCATATATATATATGACTCCCAATTCTAGGAAAGCCCTACTATTGAAATGGTAATAAAATGTTCAATTACAACAAATATTCGAATGGATGAGCATCTGAATTCATGGAATTCATAGGAGTGAAATAAGCCGTTTTAATTTTACTTTTACGAGGCGAGCCGAGAGTTTGGTTAGAATGGGTGAAAAGGCATGTTTTATGGCTAGAAAGTTGTTAAGTAAATGGTGGGATGTAGTGTGGGTTGGTGGATATTTATTTGGCTTGTTTGTCTTTGTAAAGTAAGTAAATGTAGAATGTAAGGTACCTACCTAGGTATGCTCTGTATGGATGGGAATTCAAAAGAAGTGCATAGTTGACTTGGAACGTGAGACTGACAATGAGAATAAAATGTTTCCGTTCCAATTCGAATCTCTGTAGGCACTTCATTTGGGAATTGTGCATAGAAAAGCCACACACATGTATGTATACGTAGGTGAAGCTCCGGTCACCCCGTAGACTTATTACAGCCGCAGCCCAACAAGCCCTCCGCTCATCGTCACTAGTCGCCTGACTAGTCAGAGGCATAGAAATTGGAATGAAAGAGCCACTACACTGCACTGTAGAAAGTAGGAGAAAGTGCTTGTGTACATATGCTTGCACAAGATCATAGAAGTACTTACAGGCCTGGTAAATACGTACGTAGGCAGGTAGAAGATTTGCTCTTACGCATATGCATAGGTACCTACATACACACATACCTCATGGAAATATACTTCCATGCTATGTACAGTTTTATTTATTCTCTTGAGCAACTCTTTTGTTCTAACCCTCTTCTGACCTACATCCTACCTCCGTACCTAATCTCCACTGCACTACACACACAAACTAAACTTACAGTACCAATGCCAATGCCAATACTACATTGCTGCACTGAGGAGCTTCCCATTTGTCTATAATTATACCCATGTATAGGTTCAATACGTATTCTTCGCTTTCTCTTTTTCTTTCTCTCTCTCTCTTCATTCCTTTAGTCCTAGTTGTGTGACAGTGCCTGTGTTTGTGTGTGTGTGTGTCCCTTGAATGTTCTCTTACTTTCAAACCCATGTCTCACAGTCAGTCTTATTACTTTTAAGTTTGAATGAAGTGGAGCTTTCAAATCTCTCCCTTCCACCATTGTCCCTATGTAAACACATTGGGACCAACAGGAAATTGATTTTCTCTTAGAAATCCCAGAGATTCTCAAACTATTCCATTCTTCCCTTTTTTAAATTATGTAACAACAGAACTGAACTGAACTGGAGCGGTAGAGCTCTCGCAATTGATCTATTCTGTTTCTGTCACCTTGTTTGATGAGTGTGTTGTATACAGGTCTCATATGTGATGTGGATTTCTAACATACATTTAAATTTGCTTCAAGAGCAAAATCTTATATAAAATCTCAATGCTCGAAGCAGTAACCATTTATTTATTTTTCTGGGGAAGTTGGTAGCACATCGAATGTAAAGCACTTGCGAGTGGAGTGCCATAGTTGGCAATAAGTATGCCATGTAGGTAGTTGGCTTGATTCAAACAAGAAACACAACTGCACAGATATGTGTAATAGGCTCCACTCTGGGTGCCCCGCTCTTGTCGGCTTTGACAAAAAGGAAGAGAATAATAATAAGACCATTTCTAGTTTCATTTGATGTACGACCATAAGAATAAGGAACAAACCAAGAGCAGACGAAACAAGACAAATACTCGTTCTGCGTGTCTGTCTACTAACAATAAACCTAACGGCCAATCATGGGATGCCAAAGCTATTGCGTATGCACAGAGTACCTTCGGACAATGGTAGAGACGAGGAGCTTCCCGGAATTAGAAAAGAGGAAAAACAAAGGGAGAAAAATCCAGGTCAGTTTTTATGGTCCAACTATAGTAGGTAGGCACTATAGTATGCAAATTGAATCTAAATCTGTCAGCGTGTATTTACATCTTTAGAGCATAGTTATAGTTGGATCTGGCAGGTGAACATTTTTTCCAAAGACGAGCACATACCACCAAAGCCTTGATGTCTAGGTAGTTTTTCTTGTGCTTTTAAATTTAAAGATAACCTTCCTTTCAACCCCTCCCGATAATGATCTGTGTGTACCTGAACGACCGAGGGAAGACAGTGCAGTGTATTGGAATTTATCCTTTGAACAACAAAAAGGTCGATTTTTTTTAGATACAATGTACCGTATATGCTCGATTAGAGCCCCTGGGGCTCTATTCCAAATTCCTGCATTGCCTTCCGCATAACACAATGCTATGTTATGGCAGAACCATGGAGGGGGGTCTTAGGGATGGGGCTCTATTCGAGACTGGGGCTCTAATCGAGCATATACGGTAGTTTATAATTAATAACGGGCAGGTCCCCGACGAAAAATAGACGAAAAGACATATGTACAGATATAGCTGAAGGTGAGTTGAAATTGATGCCAGAAACAATTAATGAAGGATCCCGCCTACCTCTGCAGTAGGTCTATCTACAATAGTACAATCCATTTGGGGAAAGCATTCTCAAGACCGTATGACGGAGGGGGGCGAAACGGAAGAACAGAGACGAAAGAGAAAGAGAAAAAAGAAAGGAGAGACGGGAAGTAAAGTTGAAGTGAAAGAAGCCCAGTAAATACTGACTGAGTCTACGTTGAGACAAAGAGAAAGTTAAAGTAATCAATCAATGTTAATGCCATTGTACGTTGGCAGATAATAAATAAGTTGGTTTCCTTTTTTTTTTACGAATTTCCACAGATTTCCTTTCCTTCTCTCTGTGGTTTGGTTAGGTAAGTCCCTAGAATTTCATGATTCACAATGTGGGCTCTGCAATATCGTTTTTTTCATTATACTGATGCTTTGAAGTTCAAAATATTATTATTTTCCTGTGCCTTCATCAGTTCCATTTGGAATTCCTACTTTAAAGATAAAAAACAAATGTCTACAAACCAACCACTTCCACCCCACCCACCATCTGTTGTTGATACGTGCTTCTGTTTTTGTACATACGTGGCATGTAGTCTATCTATTGTGTTTTGTATTGTCGTATTTTCCCTTCATTTTTTTTACCATTGCTTTCCCTAATCTATTTGTTGAGGAAAGAAAGGAGATGCAGTAAAGATGGGTTGGTTTTGGCATTGCAATACTGGCACTGACACTCGGGAAGTGTGGGTATACAGAGTGTGAACTAGCAAGTAATTTACAAGGGATAAAAGGACTGGAATAATTTTTGTTGAATACTAATAATAATAATAATGATAATGTGTTTTGACTCTCCTCTCTCCCTATGAGTTATTTTACTCCCTTTTGTTGTGACTTTATAGGAAGCCAATTTGATTCTGAGTCCCGTGGTGTCAACAACGTTCGTGTGTAATATTCTTTACTTATTCTGTCGTGTCTACACGGGCTTGGCAGATGACTTGACCAACGTGAGTCCTATGACTATCTTTGAATCTCTCTATGCGTTCGGATATTTGTTGGCAAGGATTTTCCTCTCTGCATTTTTGGCAAGTAAGCTCAATGAAGGATCTATGAAAGGACTGAGCAACATTTCCCAATTTCCCCATCATTCATCTTCCCAAGTCTACTTTCTCATGGTACGTGGCTCTCCTGCCCTGCCCTTTCACCAATTTACTGTATTAAATTATCCGCCGGTGCTCTAGATGTAAGTATACAGAGTAGTGTACGCGGTCAGTGTGTCGGTGTCGGTGTGTTTGATGATTTCGTGGAGGCGTTTCGCATGAGTGTAGTAGGTGGAATGTGTGGCTCGCCGACGAGGAATATCTTCTTTAATATTTTACTTTATACCGTCAACGTCCAATGGGACACAAGGATTCAAATACTGCCCCGGGTTCATTTGCAATTTCAAAGGAAAAAATCTATTTAGGAAATTTCGACAGCGTATTACTGTGGGTATTTAACCAATTCAGAACTGGGGAACCATGGAAAGAATGTTTTACAAAAGTGGTTAATTCCATAAATGTACTTTTTCAAAAGGGTCAAAACTAGTAAATAACACTTTTTCAAAACAGTCAAGACTAGTAAATAAGACATTTTTGAAACGGTCAAGAATAGTAAATAACACTTTTTCAAAACAGTCAAAACTAATAAATAACACTTTTTCAAAACGGTGAAACCTAGTAAAGCACACTGTTTCAAAACAGTCAACACTTGTAAATAACACTTTTAAAAGGTCAAAAAACTAGAAATTGCCGTTTTAAAAATGGTCGAAATAGAAACTAAAAATCCCGATTTTCAAAAACATTTAAAACGAAATATATTACCGTTTCGAAACGTTACACCTTTTAAATAATAAGAGTAATAAAAAAAAGCTCCTTTGCACAATAAATTAAGTAGGAATTTTTGGAAACCTAGCCTTGACTTACTACAGCAATGTTGGCGACGCTTAGCTATAGCTAAAGCTGATCAGAGTTGTACGGTAGTAAAATAACCAAATGGTAATGACCATATCTTTATATAATATTTGTGTATCACTATATAGAATCCATCCAATAAGAAATTCAGAGACACTTATTCCACGATTTTCCTTTTCATTTCAAGATAGTTTTAAACTTTGAAATTTATAACTTCCAAAAACGATTTATTTGTATTCAGGCGAGACTAACTTACTTCTTGCTCCTTGAATTTTTTTTTATAAACTCCCTCCACGCTTTTCCTCTTGACATACCTTTATGTACATAACCACACATTTTGTACAGTTAGTTAGAAGTGCTCTAATTTATATATAGGCAGCTCAAAAACAGAGTATCCAACTGTATGTGAGTGGAGTGCAGAGAAGGTTAGAAAAATCCGAGTCATTCCTCGAAACATAAGTGTTTCAAACCTATGTATGTATGTGCATATGTATCGCATCTCTACATATACTGAAGAAACGGAGTAGTTCACCATTTGAAGGATTTAAATTTCTATGAAATGATTTACTCGCTCCTTTTTTTTTCTTGGCAAAATATTTTTTAGAACGCGTAGCTAAAAAGTTATTCGATTCGAATTCGATTCGATCTTTCAACCCGATTCAATTCCACTCAGCAGTCACCACAAAAACTAAAAAAAAAAGTAATGAAATGTAGCTTGGAAGGCATGGAGGACATGTTAAATGAGAGACGAGAGAGAGAGAGAGAGAAGCGACATTCATTTTTAATATAAATGGCTGTGTACATAAATATAAATCTTTCGACTTTGAAGGTAGGTGCGATGTGGGATTTAGACGTCCTTGTGTACACGTAGTGGTGGTCCTCTAGATATATGTATGACTTGGTAGCTTTCTCTCCTAACTAGTAAAAACTAGATGGATGTCTCGAAATTTTGGGAGCAGGAGGTGGTGTGTAGTGTTGTGAGAGAATGGGAACGGCTCTCAAACTCAACTCCACAACTCACTGAGTGAAAATAAGGATGAGAATTTATCATTTTTATTATTATACAGTATATCTGTATTCATTGGCAGTGGCATTGGCATTGGAGGAGCTCCACTTCCATTCCCATTGCACAATGCTATGTAATATACATACTAGGATTGCTGCACCACACTCTTCCGTCGTAGCTCCTCTACTATCCCGGAGTATGGGATCGTTTGGGGTGATGAGTCTGAGGCCACGGTGTTCGTAAGAGATGGAATTCTGGTGGGTTGGGATTTTTCCTGCATTGCTTTCAAACATGCTCTCATGCATTCCGAGCTACACACGAACAGTGGAGCCCTCCAAATATTATGCCATACGATTTCATCTGATGATAAAGTACATACACCCTTTCCGCGTTTAAAAACATACCTTAAATACTGTATGTAATAATAATTCAGTTTTTAATTCTATTTTTGAGACTAGTTAAACAATTTTGTGCTTTTCTTGTGTATTTGCTTGTGAATTGGTGTGAATCAGACCCAGCATAATAATAATAGACCAGGGGAAGAGTTAATACATACATGCCTACCTACATTCAACAAATACTTTGACTGAGAAAAAAATAAGCGCCCCAGTTAATTAACCTTTTCACAACGGTACTATATCTAGTTTAACACCTTTTTGAAAGTTTTAATTCTTGTTTTGACCTTTTTGAAATTGTTAATTTCTTGTTTTGACCTTTTTGAAATTGTTAATTTCTTGTTTTGACCTTTTTGAAATTGTTAATTTCTTTTTTTGACCTTTTTGAAATTGTTAATTTCTTGTTTTAACCTTTTTGAAATTGTTAATTTCTTTTTTTAACCTTTTTGAAATTGTTGATTTCTTGTTTTGACCTTTTCTAAATTGTTGATTTCTTTTTTTGACTTTTTTGAAATTGTTAACTTCTTGTTTTGACCTTTTTGAAAGTGCTAATTTATTCTATTAACCTTCTTGAAAGTTTTAGTTACTGGTTTTGAGTGCTTTTGAAAATGTTATTTCTAGTTTTGACCGTTTTGAAAAAGTTAATTTCTAGAAAAAAAAGCACTACTCTTAACGCATTCTTTCCATGGTTTCTCAATTGCGAATAGGAAGGCTAAAACTTAAAGTTTCTTAAATAATGTTTTAGTCTCAAAGAATAAAAAGGAAGCACAGAAAGGGTGTCCCCGGTGTGTCTATACTCACATGGAAGATTTGCATTCTGAGGAAATTTAAAGCTGTAAAAGAAGAGCCTTGAGCTTTCAGGAAGTGGAAAACATGCGATTCACACTTTTAAAAAGTGCATAACATTAGCCTTGTGCTTTCAGGAAGCAGAAAAGAGCCAACTAAACCCCCCAGCAAGTTTGTCTCTGACGTAAAAAGTGAAACGACCCTGAGAGCCTGACTTGTGCTCACTTCTCCGTCTCTGACATGACTGCATGATCTCCCTTAAGGCTTTTGCTTCTTCCTTCCTTCCTTCCATTTCCACACCGTCCAACACGAGGATGCATAATAGAAACAGATATATAGCCACCAATTTACATGACAAGACTCCGAATAACTAGTAGGAAATAACGAACGAATAACGAATACGAATGTGACGGCATTGAACCGTTTTTACTCTTTTCCCGTTTTTTTTCTCTTTGTTTACATCCAAGTTTCTTTTATGGCTTGTGCGTATCAACTCCTTCTCTACAATCCATCGGAACAAATAGGAGAACGAGAGCAAAGTCTTTCCCAAACTCGTATTGAAAAGTTGTTACATTAAAAATGTACAGTTCTCAGTTTTGACAGACGGATTTAAAATATATGTTCCTCTTCCGTGTACTTTCCTAATTCCCTATTTCTCTATTTCTCTCATTTCCATGTCAATGTTGGAATTAGGAAAAGTTCCGTCTTTGTACCAACTAACCAACTAATGAAACTCGAAACGTGCATTTTACCAACAGAAATGAAAGTATTTGCTTGTCTCTTATGACCTTTTCTTTGATAATTTTAACTTTAACAGACCGCACTTGGAATAACACGCAAAATGTGTATATTCCTATATTGGTGGAGCATCTGAAGACACACACACACACATGCCTACAGATCAAATACTACAGACTACATTGCAGGAACAGCAGTGTATGTAATAATAGAATTTTTATGTAGGCTGATACGATACGATATGAAATGGTATGTTCGGCTTCCATCTTTTCAGCGTGTGTGCCATTGCATTGCATTGTACGTGCCCAAAGCACACATCCTCATTGTCCCAATATCAAACGAGGGCAACCTTGAGAATCGGTTTATTGAAAGTTTTTTTTTTATTTTTTTTATTTTTTCTTCTTTCTCTGACGAAATGTGTATTCGAATCGTATTATCTATCTGCCACCAGCTTCTGACACCCGACTGCTCATATACCCAGGAAGCATTGCGGGTGTATTTTATATTTTTTTCAACGGGAGGTCAAAACAAACTGGATTTTTCTCGTCTAGTCACCCCCGCCATTTGACATGTCCAGATGTCAGAGCCTATTGGGTATTTTTTGTATTTTAACAATATTCTTTCCTTAGGTGGACCGTTTTTACAACCAAGTTGTAACAGCAAATATCAAACTGACTGGATCTGGATATTTTACATTGAACAGAAAGTTCATTTTAACGGTAATGTTGCAAAGGAATTTTTGGAGAAATCAAGTTTTTTTTTCTTCTTTTCTTGGAAAGTGTTCAATGGTCGATTCTTGTTGTTAGTGTGGAATGGGGGAATGGCATTGGACGCGCCTTTTGAAATTTGGGGCAATTCCATGCAATTATTTTGAGAACAAAATAAATACTTTGAGTCATAAATACATAGCAGTTGAGATTGTAAGGAAATGAGATCATTTTTCTTAACTCCTTCTTTTTTCTTGTTTGTTTCTTCTTCTGTGACACTACAGTTGGCGAGTGTACTACTGACGTATGCGATAATAATCTTACAATTTCAGCATATGGACGCTAATCGACTGTGAAATTTCGAGTTGAGGGGAAGTGCCAAGGGAATGCGGTGCTGGTTCTACTAACATCATTCCATTCTCATCATTGCAATGCTGATAATAAAATTATACTCTCGAGATCACTTGTATACTGAATATATATCCTATAAAAGCCTTTTCACGTACACGTCTCCGTTGACGTGAGCATCATTAAAGATTGAAAATGAAGTAAACAAATATATCTACTTACTTCAATTAGCATTTAGCATGTGTTTGGTCTTAATTAATTAGTCTAGTAGAAGAAAATCTAAAACCTCCCATAAAATACTGAAAACAAGGACGTGGTTATAGAATAAATAGCACACACAAAATCAACATCAGGATTTTTTTTTACCTGGTGGCTTTGGAAGTGGCGGACGTCCAGAGCCAGGGGGAGGAGGTGGTGGTGGGGGTGGGCCAGACATGCCAGGTGGGGGTGGCGGCGGGGGTGGAGGGGGCGGTGGCCCCCCTGCATTTTTATTAGCTGGCATTTTGGGTGTTACTTTTGTGGCTGCTGCTGATGGCGGTGGCGGTGGCGGCGTTTTATCTTTGGCGGCTGCTGCTGTTCCTTTCGGTGATGGTGTGGGCACTGAAGGCGAAGGTATGGCTGGACTGTTGGTTGCCTCTGACGAATTATTTGGATTGTTTGGAGAATTGGGTGGATATTTAATGGAGGTTCGCTTCCTCTCGCTGGCAGGCTTCAAAATATTTTTACCGAAGGGAGGATCCGGATTCGGAGGTGTGATGGGGGTTATATTGATGCTGGAGGAAGGCTTATCTTTCTTGGACACATTGATGACGGATGGTGGTGTCGGGGCCTGGCCTTCCTTTTTACTTCCCGTCGGTGAATTTTGACTCCGACTTGCTAACTGAGAGGTTTCGGATTTTTTCTGATTAACACCTCGCTCAGTCTCGTTCTTAATGGGTACACTATTTACTGTAGGACTGGCATTGGCATTATTACTTTTACTACTGGCATTGGGACTAGTAAATTTATTGACGTTGGGTGTGTTTGGTTGGATAAAGTTATTATTTTTATTATTCAGGAGGAGCGTGCTATCCTTATTATGATTGGTTATTGAGTGTTTCGGTACATTGGATGTCTGCTGAAGATTTTTTGCGGGAGCATTACTGGAGTTACTGGACGCTACCTGGATGGGTATGGAGATTTCTTTGGCGATAGGAATCGAGATTTCCTTCTTGACGGGAAGCGTTTTGCTCGGAGTGGGTTTGGCGGGGGTTGGTGGCGGCGGGGGTGAGGCGGACTCTTCCGAAGACTCGGTTTCTGACTCTGTCTCTTCCTCCTCTGACGACGACTCTTCTTCCGGCTCTTGCGGCGGCGGCGGCTTCGGTGGTACAGGTGCGGGCGGCTCCGGTTTCTTGACTGTTGATTTGAGATTTATTTGTAGTTTAGATGTGCCCGGCTTGGCTGGTTGTGAATCAGCTGCTGTTGGTTGACTCTTCTCCAACGTTGAGAGTCTCTTAACAGCATTATTTTGTCTCCAGGGTGGAACATCTGCTGACTGGAAAAGAAAAAGGAGGAGAATAATGGCTCAGAATTTATAATTTTAAATCTGCCGTGTGAAAAAAATTAAGAGAGACAGATTGAAATATTATTTGAAAAGTACACGGAAGAATTCAAGCAGGATTATCAATTTCAGCGGTAAAGGTTCTTATGTTATCAAATCATGCAACATAGGGTCTCTACAGCAATTGTAAATCACAGTACATTCATATGAGCAACTCTACAACTTAGTTAAACCACCCACACAGAAAAAAACATCATTCTTTAGACATTTTTATTTTTGTTTAGTTTTTTATTGGTCCCTTCAATTACGTTCATTGCACAAACAATATACCTATCGTATTTTCAATTTGCAGGTATATTTCACAGAAGCATACATTTCCTGTGTTGTTGGACAGACAATAAGGCATGCACATCCAGCAAGTGTACTACAAATGAAGACAAATGGAGTCAGTTAAAAATCACAAAGGACAAATCAGATATGAAAATGTTTTCAATTCAAATAAAGCTTTGACATTCCACAAAAAATCTAGGGGTCACTAACGATGCGATGATGAGTTATCAGTTGTCAACTAGTGAATAAAAAAAAGAGGAAATTTGTATTGAGAAAACAATAATGATGGTAAACAACCAAAATCCGTAAAGCAATAAAATATGATTTTGTTTGTTTTAGGGCCATGCTATTTGCATCTTGCTTTGTTGTAGTGTGAGAAGTGAAGGTGAAAAGTGAAGCGAGGATTTTAGAGGGTTACTATTAGATCCAACGTTACTTGTTGACTGGAAGAGTCCCTGACCCAGGGAGGCTTCTCCGGTTGTGACGTTTTGCCACGATTTGGAGGAATGAATGGCATCTCACTATTCTAGACTCAAGGTGTGTACAACTACGTTAATAGCTGCAGAAAGAGAAGATGAGATTTGAGAGACGATTTTTTTTTGTGACTACCTCCAGCAAATATTATGTTTTTGATTTTTGTCTTCCACTCCAATCTTTAGCGTAACACCACCAATCACACTTAATCAGCGTTTTCCTCTTTCCTCCGAGTCAGTCCTTTTGACTCCAATTTCTTTTCTCCCGGATTTTTATTTCTTGTTTTTCGTTTTTTATCTTATTGGAGACTCCTGTGGAATAAACGACACAGCCACTACTAACCACAACAAACTATATTTTTGTGGTGGAAGCTTGAGAAGCTTTCAGAATTATTTTTTTGCTGTACTTTTTTATCTCTCGGAAAAATCTAAGGATTTTCTAAATTCGCAGCAATGCAGCTGCTGTGTCTGTTTTCTGGTAGCCTTCCTCTTGCTAACGACTCCATGTGGTGATGCCGCCAACCTGTTTTGGTTAAACAGAACCTTATTAATTCTTTTGCATGAACAATAAATAGTACTGCGCAGGATTTTGTTGATATCAAAACATGAACACTCAGTGCTGACTTGATTTGGTCGGACTTAAAAAGTAAATCAACTAGCTATCGGTAATAATAATTTGTACTTTTATTTCTGGAATGATTTTTCACAAGATAATGATAGTTTTGTCTCATTATTTGATCTCTCTACGACTGCTCAGTGATACCGAAAGAGTAAAATTGTTACTGCAAATATGGGTAAATAAGATGAAACTTTTTATAGAAGCGAGCTATGTTAATAAATAAATTCAAGATTTTTAGGTTTTAAACAGAAAATATAGGGGCAAATGGACGGTAGTAGATATATTCAAATCCTCCAAAATCTGTTATACTCGATTACGCCGTGGCCGTGAATGTGAAATATTATTTTAAAAAAACTATAATTAAAAATTATAATTAAAAACATTTTACATAAAATAATTTTTAGCAATACGAGATACATTTGTACCTATACTTTTAAGTATAGAATATAGCGAAAGAACCAAATAAACCCGAATCAAAAAACTAATACATTTGGGGTAGTCAATAAACACCTCCAAAGACGAGGGCGTCCCAACAATCTCACCGTTTGCTTCAATGTAATACATAATGGTATGGGTGAGTCCCGCAAAAGGTAAAAAATTAAAACGTCAATAGTGCCATTAATGCAAAGCTCCGAGCGTGTACACAGCGTTCAACGTTGGTGCAGTGTTAACAATTATTCCCCTGCAAACAGAACTAGTCACCAGATAATGCATCTAGGTAATTCTTTTATCATTTACTAATTGTAGGTATAACAATAAAATAACACGCAAAATTCGTGTTAATCAGTTAAAAAGTTATGGATTTGAAGAGCATTACATAACATTTTTGACTTTTTAAAAAGTATTTCGGGCTTTTAAACAGCATAATAAAGCATAATTGCCGTTGCTGAAAAGCTTAATTCTGCATCAACAAAAAGCATAAGTTAAGTTACCTTAATCATGGTTACTTAATAGCATTATTCTGCATCAATAGAAAGCATAAATTGGGTTACCTTAATCATGGTTACTGAAAATCATAATTCTGCAACAATAAAAGCATAAGTTGGGTTACCTTAGTTATTATAAACGCAGCGTTATGGAATTAATTTTTAGTTTGGAATAACGAGATCGTAATTAATAAATAGTTATTTACAGAAAATAACGTGCTATAGCAGACTTATTCTTTCAATTCCTGTAAGATGAATTTCCTGTCCCGTAATGTACTTCTTTCATTTGTTTTGTACATTTATGGATGCAGATAACTCTTTACAGGTTTGTTCGCTAAAAAGAAAATTATTTCTCCACTGAAGAATACACTGTATTAGATTCAGTCAGATGTCAGACGCCGTCTCATCCCGATTGCCTGGCTAAGAAATTTTATTCAGTAATTGATGGGTACTGCCAAACCTATTTAGTGGACAGAAAATGTGCGCAAAATCGTTAGCTTTTCAGTTACCCGCAATTATTTCCATAACATCCTTAATTAGTAAGGACACCACAACTATGCTTAATGAGCGCTTCAAATTATGATTTTTGGGTTACTGAAATGATTGATTATGCGCTTGGGAAAAATCATTATGCTCTTAATTTTCGGCTAAAAATTGCTTACTACTCATTAGTGAAAAAGCGGCAACAACTAAGTTTTAAAACAAAGATTTTAATAATATGCTATTTTTGGCACTGCCCTAATGTATTTAGTACCTCATTTGGAGGTAGGGCTGGATACAAAATATTAAAAATTAAAATTTATTCGGCTTATTTATCACACATTGTTTTAAAAATGTTTGTATTAGGTCTCTCTTCGCTGTATATGCTCTTTAAACGACATTATGCTCAATAATGCTTTATAAATTTTAATTATCCTCGATTATGCTTTGTAAATTTGCATTATGCTTTTAGTGCTTTCTGAGCTTTTTGAAATAACTTTTCGATAAGTTTATTCTCCATACTGCCAAAAGCTTATAAACCTGGACACCAGGGTTAAATTGATAGTTATACCTTTTGATGCTTTTTGTGCTTTGTGGTGTCCTTACTAATTAGCTGAAGCAGATCAGTAGAAATTGACAGTCTTGTACGCCAAGAAACCACCTTGCGTGAGGTATTCGGGTTTCGCCAAGAAGAGTTAAGTTGCTTATGTCCTTTTAATCCTACAGTGACTACAGTGAATACTCCAGAAACGACTGTATTACTCATCAAGACGTATTTCGAGCGTGCCACATGAGTAGAAGGAGTGTGAGACTTTTCAACTTTTTGGACCTAGTATGTACGGATTTTCCTGCTTGATTACATTGAAACGAGGAGGGGCTTATGAAAATTGTGAAAAACGTAAAAGTTCACGAAAATTGTAAAAACTCGTAAAAATCATAAATAATCATGAAAATTCGTGTTAATTTTGAAAATTATGAAAACTCGTAAAAACCCAAAAAACTTGTGAAAATAATAATAAAATCTTGAAAATCGTGAAAATCATAAATAATCATGAGGACTTGTGGGAATCGTAAAACTTGTGAGATTCAAGAAAATTAAAAGAAGTAACTGTGCTACAGCATTGATGCTGTTGAGGTAACAGTCTAAAACTAATTAAATAAAGATGCGGCGAAGTTTTAATATACAATTTAAGTTAGAAGCAGATCAATTTACGCAAAACATTCTAGTGAGGCTGCGGCTCGACAATTCAGTGTCGGCTTGTAAGAATTCGTTGAATAGAAATTTCAAAAATAATCATTTGGTAAGCACCAAGTGCATTTTATTTGCTGCTTATGAACTAAAATTTTGTTTCACTTCAATTGGTGTTTTGAATTTCCTTGACATAAGACTATATAAAGTAATTTTTTTGTTAAGCATTCCGAGTAGGTTAGGAAAGGTAGCCGGTTTCTAATGATGGCCGTGGCGAATTTTTTAAAAGATACGGTACCTAAATACGTATAGAACAAAAAACACTAGAATGCATTTGAATGCAAACCTTTATAAGTGCAGCCGTGGCACATTGTACTGGGACGCCTGCAGAACACAGTTCTATTAGGGAGTCGGAGTCAAACTACTGTACACGGGCTGGGATGTAAAAAACAGTATTAATAACCCACAGGGAGTAAAAGCAACTTACCAGCACGCTGTATAAAAACTATGCATAGGTAGAGATATTGCCTATGTACACCCGTATATGAGCTTTGATACTTCTGCTAATCTGCTACATTATGCTATTTTTACTAGGAACTCCACTGTAAATGGCAATGCTCCCACAAGGAAGGAAAACCTTAAAAAAAATTTGAAGGAAATTGAATTGTGTCGAAGTCAACAATTATGAGTCAATACTACTTTTACGCTTAAGTGTATACATTATATATAAAAGTTGTCGGTTTGGTCCTGCTGAAGTCATAAAACTTGAACGGAACAGCCGAACAACGCTAATAATTGTCAGATATGGCATAAAGGTAAGCGGTAACAACTTCGAAAACTATATCTTCGAAACCACATCTTCGAGATTATATCTTCAAAAACTATTTCTTCGAAAAATATATCTTCGAATGACTATATTTTCGAAGACAAGATTGTTTAGACCAAAATCTTCAAAACACTAATTCTTCCAATTATCTAATAAGCACTTGTTTCTTTCCAATTAGTAAACTTCCATTTTAAAAAGGACACAAAAGGATTCAAGTATACACTCATATTGAAGCTTTATTAATTTATGTAGGTAGACCATGTTAACTATGGGTTAGCCCTTAAATAGTTTTCTCGCTAAACAGTTTTGCCCAGAAACGGGTACGCTCCAGAACAGCACATTGTCTTGTCTTACATTTACACATATTGCTTTACACTGAACTCGTTCATGTATAATTCCTTATTCATTTCTCATAAAGTCATAAACCTATGTATCATGTTAGCGTTTTTTTTTCAGTTAAAAATGCTTATTACGTATTACAAAAGTGCATACTATAATACAGAGATAGCTTAAAAACTTGGTAAAAGTTTATAACACCGATTAAATAAAATATTTTAATCTCTGTACATCTTTTTGGCTTGTTTCAATTGTACATTTACTGTAAAAATAGCAGGGGTGGTAATTTGAATTAGAATCGTATTTTAATCGGTATTATTCAAGAATCATAATCAGAATTAGAATTCGTATGTTTAAAAATCGAGAATTAGAATCGAAATTAGGATCCGAATGAACCCCAGAATCGGAATCTATAATCGAAACGTCATTTGATTCCGATTTGAATGAAGATTTTTTCGTAAATTCGATGTCACTATATTGTCACTACAATATAAAAGATAAATATTTTATGAATTGCTTTTCGTAGTTGATAAAATATTTCTATGGGTCGATGAATGCAAATGCGTGTTTTTTAACTACCGCTTTGCGTAGTTGGGACAGCAAAACCGTTGGGTATACCGTAACCTAGCTTAATGGATCAAGGGGTAAAATAGGTCGCAGGGACACGGGGTTACAAAATCCTACAAGAGAGGTAAATACTACGTTTGGGCTAAACATTTCCACCTTAGGGATACAAACAACCAGCAGGGGGGAAAACAACCATCGGGGAAAGCATGACCAGAACAAGAGTTAAAAATGTTCGTCGGGAGAAATAATATTATTAAGAAGGTACAAACTATTTCCACCAGAATGCGTACTTTAATGAATTGGGGCACGGTACCCTTTTAAGTAATTATTCATGTTTGACCACCGACACACCTGCCTTGAATTCACTTCGTAATTAGCTTTTTTACCCCTTCTGTAAGCTACACTTACGCTTGTGGTTATTTTTTTGCACTAAATTATATTTTTGGATAAATATTTTGTGACTATTTTTACCCCCAGTGCTTTTTTGACCCGTTGGTATTTTCCACTTTTGGTTAAATATTTTTATCCCACGCACAGGCCGTTTTCGCCATATTGACTTTTTTACCCTTTAGTCTGCTTCTGCAGTAGTAGCAGTAGTTTTAGTTGCGTTTGGCCTAGTGGCCAATTTTACCACTTCACTGGTTCCATTATTCAATTTGAAAACTCACAAAGTCTACGTGAGATAAACGAGAAAATTTTCAACCGATTGGAGTGAAAACCATGACAGGTACCGTAAATCCTCTTTTACTGCGCGGGTCTCTACCAGTACGCGGGTCACTGGAAGTATTTTTAATGTTTAAGTGTACAGAAATTAGTGTAAACCTATCTTTATAGCCACTAAATAGCTTGAATTAAATGAAATATACTCTTAAGTCACTTAAAAGTGTCAAAACTTTTGTGTTTAGCCTGTTTATTTCAACTAGATTCAGAGTAGTAAAACGGTTAGTTTGAATAATGCGCGGGTCTTTAATTTTACGCTGGGGTCCGACGGGCTGAATGGAATAGTACGCGGCGTTCTATTAGCGGATTTGCGGTACTTTAGCTCTGTTCAAACCCATAGCGGTTACTCTGCTTCTAGCTTACCAGTGACACAAGTGTAACAGTGAAGCGGTTAATATTTTTGGGCTTTCAGTTCAGTTTAAGTGACCTAAGGTCAAATATTTCAGCAGAGAGCGTTGAAAACATCATGTTCTTGCGAATTAATATGAATTTCACAAAAATAGTGTTCAATCGGCAAACCTTAATGGCTTCCTTCATCAGAAATGAAGTTTTGTCACATTGAAATAGTATTGCATATAATGTTTCTATGCTTCAGATTCCATTCTACTGAACTTAAAAACACGGAATTAATAAATAAGCAGATAACTAATATGCAGAATTGTAATCGGAATCGGAATTCGTATTTTTTGAATTATTACAGTTTAATTGGAATCGGAATTGCATAATTAGTTTTTGAATTAATCAGAAGCAGAATCAGAATTCAAATAAATTTGTTTTACAGATGTATGTGGTTACAGAATTGTAATCAAAATCCGTATTACAAAAATTACCATCCCTGAAAAATAGAATAAAATAACTAATTTTTAAAACCTTATTTAACAAGGTCTACCTACATGAGTTAATAAGCTCCTAAACGAAGGCGTGTTCGTATGTTTTGCATCCTTTTTAAAAGAAAAGGTGTCTTAATCACATGGAAGGTACACAATAGAAAATTGGAAGACTATTAAAATTTTATAGATTTTTTCTAAAGAATTTGGTTTAAAAAATCTTGTCTTTGTAAGAAGACTTTTCCGATGATATGGTCTTTGGAAGATTTAGTTTTCGAAAATCAAGTTTTCGAAGATATAGTCATTCGAAGATGTTGTCTTTTGAAGATATTGTTTTCGAAGATACAGTTTCAAAGATATAGTCGATCGAAGATATAGTTTTCGAACTGCTTACCGTGAACCATTTTGACATGTATTTAACATTATGCAAACAGACCGTCACATTTCTATAGGGGAAATTCCAGGCCACATCTCTATTCGTTGTGCTTGGGTTTCCATGTATGGTGAAAGTGGGGTGCTATGGTTTTGCTTAATGGGTACTATCGGTTGCTTTGAAAGTTTCATCGTTGTGGTTTGGGGCGCACTTCATTGCTTAAATAATACAATTCGAAGCAAAAAGCACGCTGAAACAGATAGCGCAAACCGATAGCACCCGTAAAGCAAACCGGTAGCACCCGTAAAGCAAACCAGTAGCACCCGTAAACCAAACTGGTAGCACCCGTAAAGCCAACCGATAGCACTCGTCAAGCAAATCGATAGTACCCTTAAAGCAAACCGATAGCACCCGTTAAGCAAACCGAAAGCACCCGTAAAGCAAACCGAAAGCACCCGTAAAGCAAACCGAAAGCACCCGTAAAGCAAACCGAAAGCACCCGTAAAGCAAATCGATAATACCCGTAAACCAAACCGATAGCACCCAGCGTGCACAACTGATAGAAACCCAAGAGCAACGAGTGGGGATATATCAGTGCGTTTATATCAGTTGCGCATGCTGGGTGCCATAGCCTTGCTTTACGGGTGCTATTAGTTTGAATTGTCTATTTCATCGTTGTGCTTTGGGGTGGACTTCATTTTTGAAAAAAAAATTTAGCACTCTGAATGCGATGGTTTTGCTTTACCGGGACTTTCGCTTTGTATTGTCTGTTTCATAGCGCTTTTTGCTTCTGAATTGATTCTTCATGCAATGAAGTGCGCCCCTACGCACAACGATGAAACTGACCAATGGCAACCGTAACGCAAACCAGTATCAACCGTAATGCAAACAAATAGCAACCGTAATGCAAACCAATAGCAACCGTAATGCAAACCAATAGCACCCCACGTGCACAACACATAGAAATTCAAGCAGAACGAGTGGAGTTGTGGCCCGGAATTTCCCCCAAACATTTCTGCGATTTCTCTCTTTCCCATTGCACTGATTTCACTCGCCCTGCTCACTTCATGATACAACGTAGGGACAGCTGAGTATTGCCATATTTGGGAATTCCCAGTCACAATCCTTTCAGATTTGTCTTAAGTACCCGTTCCTTCCTCGAACTTTCTACAACCACAATACAACTCTTACGGTCACACTGCAGAGAAAAACAATGATTTTTTGGTGGTAGATGGATTTACATTTAATCTCTTTGCATGTACCGTAAAGCACCTGATTGTGCCCGCGGGGCAATATTTCAAAATTCAAGCTAAGACCCCGAGCACAATTAGAGACCCAAGCACTGATAAAATGTACACATCAATTGTACACATTCCATTTTATTTTCGAAATCATAAAAAAGAACTTTACTGCATATTGTTCAAATCTAAATCAACAAAGTAAAACAAACATCTCATGGCACCTATTTTACTATGCATGCAACATTTATAGAAGTAGGTAATTATAGATGTTCAAATTCTTCTATCTTTAAAATTATAAAATATATCTTCCTCCTCTAAATCAATCATCCTATCTTCAGAAACACGGAGGAAATTAACTGACATTTATAAATATTTAAAATACTTGGCTGAAAATATTGGCATATGGAACACGCTTAAGCTAAGTATAGTATTATACTTAAGTAGTTTTGTTTCCTGTCGCCTCCAATCTCGAATGCTACTAACAATAAGTAACATTGAGATCTTTAGCTGTCTTCTCAACAGCATTAGTTTTGTTAAAATCAATTGCTTCAATTTTAACAGCTAAAGAAAATGGCCTCATCATTTAAAAAATATCTTGCCACAACGAAGAATGTTATGGGATCTGGGATGAAAACCCATTACGAGTCAGTAAATTGAATTTTAGCTCGCCCTCCTCGGGAAAAAAAGGGGGGGGGGGGACCCAGGCACAATTAGAGACTTGGGCGCTTTTTCAAAGTACGAGCTAAGATCCCGGGCACTATTAGGGACCCAGCCACAATTATGTAGGTGCTTCACGGTCCTACCTAAACACTTTCCTGGATGATCTCTTATCTTAGGGCTGCCGGACCTGCTATTTAGGCTGCCGTATTTACTCAAACTGTCCCGGATTCAAGGTCGGCGTCCCATATCCCGGATTCGAGTAAATTCAAAATAATAAGGGGAATAATGAATAATTTTATTTCTTTTAGCATTTTGCTTGTACACATAAATTTTACTCTTTGAAAAAGGACAGACGCGCTGCTTACTCTTAATTTTAAGCTAACAACAAGGATTACAAGGTTTTAAATTATTTTTATGTAAACGTCATTTGATGCACTAAGCATAGGAATATCCCTGATGAGCTGTGGGTTGTGTGTTTTACGTGGGGTCAAAGTGCCTAATCATGGCAGAGTACATCAAACTAAAAGTTTCAACGGGCACACCTTGCAAACAAATGGTGACAGGATTACCAGGTAGACTATTGTGAATCCGGACATTCTATTTTATCCAAAACAAAATACTCGTAATATTTAATTAAAGGTTGTACAATATACATAATAAATAATTACTTTTAATTCAAGAAAAATGAAAGAATTGGACCTTTGAGGTCAAGGGAGGTCTTTGTACCTACGTTGAATAGTTTTTTTTACTCTATACATATAATAATTTCGGTGTATCGCACAAAAATATCAGAATCAGAGCTAAGTATGCCTATGCTATGCCACACTTAGACACTCTTACTCTACATACCGTATTGCTATTTTAGTGCCAAAGGATTTAGTTTAAAGTAGTAAAATTGTCTTAAGGTAAACATTATCCTTTGTCAAAACTAAATGTAACAAGTTAAAATGTTATATTTTATCACCTAGTAGTAACCGTCCTACATGTGGTCACTGTCATTTTTTTTGAGCTTCAGCACTCGCTATCGTTTCACCAGGTAAGCGTTTAATTATGCTGTACATACCAAAATGCTCGCCAGACATTTGCTATTGTTGGCAAAAATTAATAGCAGTTGTTGTCTTAAACTCCTTCAAGGACATCATGTCAAATAACGGAAGTCACAGAAATCAGGCAATTACAAATTGGACCTAAATGTGGTCACCCCTGGTCCTAAATGTGATCACGCCGAAAACCAAAACATTTCGCTGCAAATCAGGGTTGTGGGTGTTCCTAAGTATTATTCTGCATTTTGTAAACATTCTGCACAAGTTTTGATTCCACTCTTGCGACAATAAACATAGTTAAGCTTTACGCAAAAAAATTTCTATTCGTGACAGCATTTTTTCGATTTTTTCAAAAATTAAACCAAAACGGAAACCTAAATACCGTAATTGACCGAATAATCGCCGCGGCGATCATCCAAACTTTGAGCCTCAAACCCGGCGATTATTTGAGCCCCG
>JAQFZC010002077.1:0-25055 GCA_034695205.1 Dicyrtoma fusca | reverse complement strand
ATATAGTGTAGTACGAAAAGAGCGAATAAATTTAAGGCATATATATACGTACAGAGAACAAGGAAGAAGTTTCGAACGTCGAAATTACAAATTATAAATATGACTCACTCTGCTGCTTATACTGCCTTAAAATTTGATTCCATCATAATTACAAATGATTTCCTTATACTGGCATAATGAGTAACTTTATATTACAGTGATTACTCTATTGGCATGCGACGAGACCGACCACTATATACTCACTGTATGTAGCTGTGGCGGAGTCGTATTTAAAACTGACATCTGATCAACTATAACTACAGTCTTACACTTTAGTGGCTACCTTACATAATTTCTACACATTCGGTCCAAGCACATAAAATATTAAACAAAAGTTAGTACATTTATATTAAAAATCATCACGGTTTACTCCACACTTTAACTTGCAAATGCAAGGAGCAAGACTAATTCACAAATTTTAAAATCGGGTTCATTTTAATACACATCTAATTTTCATAGGAATTGTTATTATAATCCTTCCATGTATTTCACTGCACCAAATGATTGTTAACATCTTAGAAATTAGTTAACATATAGTCACACATAGATTTAAACGTGATATTTTTTTTTTGTAGACAAAAAGTGGTTGAAGCATCATGAATCATGGGACTCCCTCCAATGGAACTCACAGTCTTTTGAATTCAAGTAGAAAAATTAGATTGACATCAGTCCTAATATGGTTTAATTTAAAAGGAGACAAGTGGAAAGTGGATTTCAGCTGAGCTTGTTCTGTCTTCTCAGGTCGTTCAGTTTTAATTCAAAGTCGTAACTGGAAAACACAATTTAAAAATTAGATTAGTTTATGAATGGTAGCACTCATGTCTTAGACAATACGACCAAATACCCCAGCAATAAATAGCACATCGATAATTAGAAGGTGTGTAAATACAAACTTAAAAATCAAAAATTTGAATGATGCAGGGAAAATATGTGTTGGCAAAGACGTGCTGTAGCGTGCAGTATTATGAGAGAAAAAATTGAATCTTGGAAATGCAAGGTTGAATAAGATTATAAGATGCAAAATAGCTAGCACAGACTTGAACTGCCCACCAATAAGATCCGCATGATGCATGTAATTCAATTAAGTATTTAAGTACGTCTATCCAACCAAAATATACCACCAAAACATAAGGAATGTATAGGCTCAAAATACATATTACTTGTCATTCAAACCATAAGTGCAAACAGTACTGGATTTGCAAAATGAGGAAACAGTGAGATTCAGTCAGAGCCTACCGTAACATACTTACATCATGTAAAGAACTTTTTACCTTCGAGTTTTACGCTAGGCTCTACGATTTTTATTCTCCAACTCTTGCCTAATCGCATCAAACCTTTAAATGGTAGAATCGTGAATTAATACGTTATACGAGTATATTTTCGAATGTGATATAAACCAATGAGATTAAAGTAAATGAGTGTAGGTAACAACAAAAATTTAAGTTTGCTCCAACGTTTCTAATCGCAAGATGTGCAAGGTAATCATTACTACGGTATTTAAACGACTGTAATTGTTCAAATTATATAACATTTTCAAGATAAAATCGTGATTCGGTTCACATACGGAAGTCAAAATAAAAATGTAGCTATAATTATCATTCAACTGAATGGACTCAGATCTTGGGTATCCAAAAAAAATACTTACTGTAGTACTCTGTCTGGGATTACTAAATGTTCTGTTGGGATTAGAAGACAGAGGTCCGCAAGGGTATTTACAAACTGCAATTTACGGCTGAATTTGGTGCTGTGGAAATTAAAGAAATTTAAATATGCACTTACTTCGAACAATAAAATATTATCAATAAAATAAGTACACGTTTGTGTTAAAACGGAAGTTACAAACTCAGGATTACCTGACAAAAGGCTTGGTCAAGGCTACAACTGTTTTTAACCAGAATGTTGGGTGAACCAAGTAAAGTCCTTTTAGATTTTTTCGAAGCCGGTGATCGATCAATTGATAGCAACGTTTGAGCCAACTAAAGGTCGGCATACATGATTTTGGTGTAGCACCATGCAAGTAAACCAAGATATAATCTTCTACAATCAGCTCTTCCAATGAGGACAATACGTACCTGACGAAAAGAGGAAAACAAACATTAAACAGATTATTTCAGACAATCACTTTCAATCATATGAATTAAGGTGTCGACACCCGTAATTATCTGCTAAAAAGTTGTTTACGCCCTTCTACATATGTGCTTTCCAACCAAATTCATAGCACAGCTGAATTATTAGTGTTACGTGCAATACAAAATCAAAATGATTTCAAGGAATTATGTATAATTTCAGTAACGTTCCACAACATTTAGCGTAAACTAATTACACTCATAAAAAATACTTCATTGATTTGATAGTTAGGTACATTAATTCGCCTTTCTTACAAGAATAGGTGGTCCATTAGGTAAGCATACTCCTTCCTGCTTCTGTCGGGCAGAAAGCAACCGGAAAATAAGATAATGGCAACTTTTCTTTCTGCATCATAGTACCCACCATGTGACAGAGTTCTGCGGTAAGGCTGAATAGCTTGTAAGTCAATTTGAATGTCACTGGCCCCAACGCGGAAGGACTTCCAACGTCGTTCATCTTCTAATTCTTCTTCCGCCCTTAACTCGGGAATTCGATCTCGGACGACTGGCTTGGATCCGACAGAGTCTAGGTCTGCAATTATCAGTTTTTATTACAGAGACACGGAAATACTTTCTATTTCTGTATAGATGTATACAAGATACGCCTACCTAAGTACGTACATATGTAAGTACTTCCGAGAATGCAAGTAAATTTTAAAGAACTTACGTTCCAGAATTGAATCTTCCATGTCATCAGGAGTATCAATATCTAAAGTGATATCTTCCTCATCTCCAGTGTCGGATCTAATGGTTCTATCCTCATCTCGGGGGCTGTTGATGATGGAATGAAAAACGTCAGACTGAGTGACATCCGTGGCGGCAGAGCTATCATCAAGCTCGGAAGCAATGCTGAGTATTTTGTCATCCACGCTAATACGTTTTTTATGAGGGCTTTTAACTGCAACGAATCAGTTTTACATTACAATTACAATGCATTCAAATAATAATAAATTATTATGACTTAAAAATTATATGGTGTATAGTTCACGCAGCTGTTATGCGTGTTACGAAGCCATTCGATTCCCAAACCACGTTAAATTGGAAGTTAACACACTAAAATAATACGCCGTTTCGCATACACTACACTGCAGATTATTAAATTAAATTCAATAATATGGAACAAGAAAATTAAGAGGGAAAAAATTGTGGGGCAACAAAAAAAATACCTCCGGAGTCATTATCATGACCATTTGGCACTTCTCCATTAGGAGTATAGAATTCATCAGCACTTGAATTGTCAAGACCTGCTTCTAAGCTTTTATCCCCAGCGGAATCATTACAGTCATCAATATTTAATGGCACTTTAAGTCTCTTCAGCGTCCCGTTCACATTCTTACTTTCAAGAAATAAACCTTGGATTACTCTATCCGTATCAACGCCTTTGTTAAAGCGCTTAGAGTCCCTGCGAACGAAAAACATTTTTGGAGTGTCATCATCCCCATTCTCTGAGTCATGTCTACTATCGATCTCATCCTCCACTTCCAAGTCATCCAAACTTTCCAAACTCTTCCACGTCGTTTCCCTGTTTTTCAATTCTTGAGTTTTTGTGGAATCTTTGCTATCCTCGACGTATTTCTGCGGTAAGTCCTCCGACGTATCTTGTTTGCCTAAAGTGATTTTCCTTCGGAAGGAATTTGTGATGCTGGTGCCCCGTTGGAATGCGTTCACGTTTGAAGGAACACCATCTGAATGGAGAGCTTCCCTGTGCTTCGACTCTGCCTCATCATCCACAGCGTAGCTGTCTTTGACAGGGACCATTTTCTTCGGATGAGCTTTATGCTTCATTTGATGCTCATCCAGCTCATTCTGATCCGACACGTCTGTTAAGGAGGATTCCTTCGAATGAAAGCCATTGGACAGGGAAGTCGCAGAAGAGAAACAGTTGTTCGTCCCATCATCCTTTGCATTTTCTATTAAAAGTGGTAAATCCTGATTGCTCTGCAAATCATCTGCGTTGAGTAGATTATTCTGAAGATTAAAGCTCGTGGACTCATCATCAAGTTTGTTGGGTGAGTGTGAGGGATTATTGTTGTAAGTGGGCAAGCTCGATTTATTCAAGGACCATGACAGTGCAGCCATAACATTCGGACTCAGAACCGACGCCAGCTGTTCCTTATTAGCCACAATCTCCTCAATTTCTATGGGGGAAAGGATATGCTTCAGCTCCCCACTCAAAGTGTACAAATTATTAAAATTATTCGACTCAAATACTGACTCAATTTTGTTCAGTGTGTCCTTGGGTATGAAATAATTGGAGGCTTCGTCATCTTGTTGAAGGATTTGAAATGACTGGGGCTCAATGGAGTTCATTAGATTTGGAGCATTGGCTTTGCAAATGGCATCAATGTCAAGGAGACTCTGTGGCTCAGAGTCCATTTGGTCTTCAAAACTTAAAGCTCGGACGATATTTGGGAGTTTCTGATGATCGGATTTTTGCCCTCTAAAAGAGTTCACCGGACTGTACAGCTGCTTTTGGTCTTCAAAGGAATTATTAGAATTATCACCACCTCCACTACCATTCGAGCCTCCACTGCTCAAATCACTCAAATAAGTTCCACCACCCAGGTGTCCTTCCATGCGTCGGATGTTACTCATTCTCTTGCCCTCACTTTCCACTAGAGTTCTGTTCGAACCGTTGTTGTTGTTGTTTAACTCATAACGGATTTTACACTCGGAGCACAATGATGAGGCTTTCCTGCACCGTGGACACTCTGGCGTCGAGGATTTGAGGTCCTCCTCTGGAATGTCGTCCAAATTATCGTCACTGTCGTAGGTTGAGAGCATAGCTTCCAAATTATTGATTTCACGAATAGATTTTTCCACAACGGCGTCCTCCAATTGCTTCTGTACTTTCCGTCGGAACGACGTTGCTCTTTGCATTACAGGCTCATTACTCAATGGATTGTAGAAGTCTTCGATGTAGTCGTCGAAGCCGTCTGCATCCTCAAGTAAAAGGCTCTCAGGCTCAGTTTCCGCCGAGGATTCGTACACTTTGGGAATTCGAAGATAAGAGCTGGCCACCAGCAGATCCTCTCCTACACGCCAAGGGAACAATACCGACAAGGGAAAACAAAAACAAACGGAACCAAGTCATTTAACATGCGAATATGAGTTCATAATGTAAATAATAATAAACTAGTACAAATAAATTAGGTAGGTAGGTAAGGTACTCTATCACTCTAGGAACAACCAAAGCGGCCTACTCAGTTCTCAACGGAAGTACATGAACAACAAGGAGTTAAGAAGTAAGTAGCTTACACATCGCATTACTACGACTATTACTCACGGTGGCTCTGGGATAATTAAGGGAACTCAAGAGTCAAACGTAGTTACGGACAGGTACATTACAATCAGTCTTACAGGTGTGTGTGCAATTGAAACTCTGTTTCACTATTCAATCCGCTGTAATTGTAAAAAGTGCTAAGGCGACAACAACAACAGCAACAATAACTGCAGCATGGCAGTTCGTGCAATTTCTCATAGACTGCATAAAGTATTATTACATCGCTTCCCTGTACACCTATATACCTATACATATAATGTATATAATTATACTATACTCCCAGGATCAAGAGCACAATAGAACGAAGGCGTCACAATTGCCTAGGCTTCACCAACCCCGTAATGTCTTCTTTAAGTAATTTCTTTTTTTTTCTTTTTCATTTCCTAATACATACAATGGTATATTTTTACTCGCATTCATTAAATAAGCTTTTGCACGTGAAAATAAAAGAAAACTCTTCAAGCATTTAAAAAGAATGTCTTGAGAAAAAAATTCATGACTTGACGTGCTAGTCAAAGCAGAACCTACAAGCATGTGATTTCCATGCAAATCCTCCTACAAACTGGTTTCAAGCTGTAAGAAAGTTGGTAGTTTCTTTCAATCTAACAGGAAGTTTTTCTGAAAGCAAAGGAAATACGAAATAGTTCTGTAAAGAGTGCTAAAATTTAGAATTTTCTTACAAAATTTATGTAATGCAGACAGATAATGTATGTGAGGGGGGAAGGGGGAAGGGGTATACGCTCAATTTACGCTATGTAGTCTGTAACTAACTTACGCTTATTGTTATTAGGTACTAGGTACTACATAGATAATTCACTCGGAAAGATTATCTATATTATAACACAAATGCCTACGATAGCCCCGTCTAACAAAAAAAAAGCATTACATGCTTAGAGGACGAAACACACAGTCGCGGTCGTGACTTGTAATTTCCAAAATTATTTAAATTATTCGTTTTAAAAAAGTTAATGAATATAACCTCTCAGAAGCCAAAACATAAAATAATAAAATATTATCAAAAAATCCCGTTCTCTGAATTTATTTTTAGACAAGCCGCCCTGTCAATTATTGTTTTCACATTCGTCTTTGACAGATGCAACCTTAGCATTTCGTACATTCTTATTTTTACATCCTAGCCAATCTTTTGTGAGTTGTGAGCTGGCTCACCTCAACGTACCATCTAATTTTGTGAAGCAACTTTGCTCGCAATAATTTGTGTGAGCGGAAATTGAAAAATTGAAAAACTTGGTGATACTCTATCATTACGTCATGAAATAATTGATGTATACCGGGGATGATTACAGCCTCGAGGGATTTTAGACTACATTTTTTTTACTATAACTGTACTGGATTGGATTTTCATTGGATTGATAATAGCAAAACAGCTACGTTGAACTGTATATAGCTAGCATAGCTAAAAAATAAATTCAGCAATTCAGCCACATTCATCTGATTTGAGCATGTCACGCACATAACACTTGCAGGATGTAGTTGCGAGGCAGAAGGAAAATGTTTGGAATGTATAAACGAAACGTTCACCTGCAAACTAAAATAATATCGGCACTTCAATTGTAATCGGAAGGCCTTTAAAACTACAACAATGACAATGGCAACAACATTAATGAAGAGTACCGAGGATCAGGTTAGTCTCAGCATAGACTGATACAATATAAAGGTGTAAACGGAGAGGCAAAAAAAAATTGGTAGTATTGTTCACGATAAAATAAAAATGGGTCAAGGTAAATTGAATGCTCATGCATGAATCTTTTAATAATCACAGATATTATGTAGCCCTCTTATAATTGGGATTAAACTATATGTCTCTTTTCCTTGCCGACGAAAAATCAATAGCATATTGTTGCAACAATGATCGGGAAAAATAAAACTTGTGTATTATTCACTTCATCTGTTGCTGGCTGATGTCACAAAGCTTGCATCACCGATAACTCCAGCCATATTTGGTCAGCGGTATAAGTGTATGTATAAGTGGTCTTGGTAACACAAATCAATGTCTGTAGACTGTGGGTAGAACGCCTTTTTCATTTCTCAATTCATTTTTTTCGATTACGTTTACATTCCCTACCCAACTCCAACTGTTCAAAGGTAGCACTGCTTGCTCGGCTTAAATTTGATTTATCGTTGATCGATATGCAGTTTACAATGTACAATGCATTGCTCTCGGGGTCCTTTTAGGTCAACGGATACGTGAGAGGAGGACCAAAATAATAATACCATGTGTGTGCAATATGCACATAGGTACATACATAGGCATGGCTTGAAAAAAAAAACCTACGAAATTATGATTGACGCTAGGCTCATAATATATGACCAGAATTTCGTGTACTATCAGAGCTGTTTGCTAAGTATTTCTATAATCTCATTTGCTTTAATGTAATTCACCGCAGACAGGCAACCACAGAGATAAAGATTAAAGATTGCACTGATTTTAATAAGCTACAGTAATTTAAACAGCCTTCCGATTATAATCAGCTTTCTTTTCTATCTGCGGCAAATCCTAATGAAAAGTCAAAATAAAAAGTCTCTTTCCACCTACATTACAGCACGAATTCAATCTTAATCCTTAGGTAGGTATCATATTTACCAAGTCAAACGAAATACTCCCATTGTGACTGCCTCTTTGCTCTGCACACAATGAAATGGACAGCGAAAGTAATTGCGGCCAAAATAATGCGGACGATCATCGTATCCACCTCAAGCCTAAGGTGAAGCAATACTTAAAAGACGAGAAAGAGTTTATGCTAATTTTTAGTAAGGAAAACTAGAATGGGAAATACCTCAAATAAGGCAACCCAAAAGAACGTGCTCAATTTAGAAGGGTTAAATGACACATTAGTCATAATTAGCGAAGGACTGTAAAAGCCATATCGTTATAATATAATAAGCATATGAACTGAAATAAAGGGGCAGGAAGATGTCCAAAAAATACCAATTAAAATAATGCATAATGTAAAGAAGATTTAGAAATCAGTTGAACTGTCAACGATTATTGAGCTTCGCTTGTGACTTGCAAGTAAAACCACACATTAGGCTTTGGGAGTTTATCTTTTTTTTCACGCTGCACTCTATAATTACGTGATGTTACAATCTCATATTTCGCCAAGATTCTTCAACGGGTTAACTTTCATGTCAAGAGTCATTCTTACAACACAACGTATACGTATAGGCACCTATCTTGGAATTAATCTACAACGTCTTTAATCTCCAAGCTAATTCATTCTGAGTTCACGGATTATTAGTAGCTTACTGCTAAATAATTGAAAGTTGACGTGCTTAGTATGATCTGTTTGAAATGGACAGTGGAAAATAGAGAATTTAGTTTTTACCTCTTTTGGTCAGTCGGACGTCCCCATTCAAGCCCAGATGAGCCCGGTACGAATTCACACTGGATTCATCTTCGCTGATAACTCCTGTTGGGACACAAATCAAGTTGAAAATCACTGTCTTTAATGTTTAATCTTTAATAGTATGAGTGAAAATTCGACAAATCACTACTTAGAATCTGTCTAGGATCTGTGCAAATTGAATTTCCAATCTTTCGTAGTAACTTATCGTTAGAGACATTAGAGAGTGAGCGAGATCACCTTAAACTTGAACGCGTCTTGAAGATCACTAAAGACTGAATGTACAGACTGTACACATTTGTCCATGCAAAACTTAACCTTACATTATACTCCATGCATGAATAATTTCTTAGATTTAAATGCTAACTAAGACTAAGATATCTTTTTACCCTTATTTCGTGAATCTCCTGTTCACAACACCCTTTCGTGTTATTTTTATTTTATGCCTTGCTGAACACATTACATTTACAAGAGCAAGGTTTATCTTCATTTTCATTACAATCATCTTAACTATGACCAGTACCAGTACTTCTTCTCATCCAAGAATTAAGTTATCTAACGTACATTTGCTGGATGCATGACAATCCTCGTATCATCTTGGAAGCAAAAAACTAGAAATTGCTGTTCTTATAAAACCAAGACAAAGTATAATCATAGTACGAACAATACATGGCTATTGGAAGGTAGGTCCTTTGTATGCATAATTTACCTACATGACGTACTGTGTATTGTGGTTATACACACTAAACACGCTTTCCTGTCCTTGCCAACAATATACGACGCATCATACAGTAACAAAAAGATGACAAAAAACCAGACCAGCTGAAGTAAGTTGACAAGCTGAAGTTAACAGCATTACATTGCATTGAGACACGTCTGTCTTTGTGTGTGTGTGTCGTGTGTAATTAAATTATCTATGCAAGTTTAAATGACTTGTACTTTTATAGAATCGGATTCTATTTGCACTCATGCATAATCTTAAGTACATTGCATCTTTACACTTTACTTTTAGCTCATCCAACGCTAAATTTTTCATTATCTAGTAACTCGATAGTGACGAAGTACAGGGAATACACATGACATTATGAAACCAAGGTTAGCTCGATAGCTAGCAACAGGTTTACTCTGATGATGGGCTTCTACAACTTTAACTAGACACCTCACGTAGATCTAACTAGTAAGATATGTATGTACCTATGTGTTCTAAACAGCTTTGTTTTGCGAACATGCTTAGTTTAGAGATGACAGAAAAGACTTGAAAGTAAAGAGGAGACAGCTTGGTGATTTGCTGATGAAGTTTCTCTCCTCCCTTTCCAAGCCTCGCATCGGTTGTTTCTATTAAACTTATAATAGTTGCACAGACAGGAATATGGGGAAAAAATCAAATAAGGATAAGGTAAGCAACTCAAAGATCTACAATTGCTCAGGGTAGTTAAGTCATGTCCAAGCTCATTCTAGCAGTAAGAAGTATGGGAGGGCCATTATATAGACAAATACTGCTGCAATGTACATACGGTCACAAGGTATTGTTTTCCGTCTTTCTTTTCATCCGGACAGGGTCTGTATAGGTATAGATATACGTATATACCTACCTTAATTCATTCTGCTCTACTAAACATTGCTTAATCTCATTTATGCAAATGCAAAAATCATAACAAAGAGGAAACGAGTCGTGACAAATGACTTGAATATAATCGTGAGTATATTTTGAAGATCAAAACTTTTATCCAGTCCACTGACTTACCATTTTACCACTTACAGCAGGACAGCAATCTGACACATCTTTCCTTCCCGACGAACATGTGCCTCTCTCAGAAAGCTCAGATTAATGACCTAATGTACCCACACTGCCCACTATGGTTACACAGTTGTTTAATATTAAGGTTTGTCTTAAAAAATCAAACTACTTTTCACTCAATCCGTTGCCGTAATTACCTGCGTAGGTACATATCCCTGTACGCATAAGTATCTATACCCACACTATTCACGACTCAAAGCCATGCTGTACGTGCGTGGCAAGTACTTTGCTCAGGAACTCTTGAGCGATTAAAATAGCTCGACTAATTCTTGTTTAGAAGTTGGTGTGGTTTGCTTTTATTAAAGTAGGTAACTGAAAGGCTTGAGCAGAGGAAAGAAAGGACTAACTCTAGTAAGAACTGAGTCATTTTAAAACTAATAATTATTACAACTGTAGTGAGCTGCAGACTGCAGGCCTAATGTAAACAGATTAAATGGGCTACAGATACAGACCAGTCAGACTGAATAAACTTGTTTCTGTGTAAATACATAGCGATAAGATTTATAATTGACCTGATATTGCATGAAATGAGAGTTGTAACATCAAATCGAAGAGAACAAACGGAAGGGGTACGCTCGATTGTAATTTCATTTCGAGCAAATGATATGCTGAACAGTCGCACCACAACTATTTAGCCTACTCTGGCTCACACAGGTATGCACAACACGAATCACAGATTCATGAAACACAGCCAAGTACTAGCGCAGTCAGAATGCGCGTACATACCTACACACTTCCTAAAATTAGTATTCAGGTTGAGTCTACAGATTTTGAGTGGCCGAATACCAAATGATACACAAAAATAAACAGAAAAAACGAAATACTTAAACAATGTGGTGCTGTTCATATAATTATTATACATACACAGTAGACATACAAAAATACCAAGCAGATTAATATTATAGCCATACTATACAAATACTTTCTCATTCCCTCGAAATTCCAACAACAGATCGTTGCACAAAAGAAAAATAAGTGCTGCGCTGTCGAACAAAACATTGAAGATGCTTCATTTTTTGTTTTAAAAATACCATAGGAAATATTCAGTCAGTTTATAGGAGCTTACAATGTGTGATTATGTAATTATATACATTTTTATCCTTGAATACCACCAAAAAATATTAAAATCCAACCCACTTAAAGCCCCGGAATTTCAAGAACCAAGCTTTTAACGGGTGGGAATGATGCGTGACTAAGATTGCTCCCACTAATCAACACAGCAGCCACTGACCAGTGATCATTATCTTCTATCTTGGATTCCCAGACTGGGAAGAGACTCAAGACCGAGATTGAGCATAAATATTACGTTGGAAATACAATTTGAGCTAATGATTTTGAACAACAAAATAGAATGTAGCTGTTGCTAGTGGTAAAAGGAAGCTTCTGTCAGCTGCAAGCCCGTTCATGGATTTTTGGTGCAACAAAGGGAAAAAAGATCACTTAGAGATGAGGCGCGTAGGCGCTATAGACTCGCATAATCAATGCCCAATGCTTCCGTGGTGGTTGTGCTCAGCTATTTTTTGTTGTTGTCAAAATGCCGTGAAGTTGTGAATGAACTCTGATTAAAGAGGCAACGACACTCTCTTGGACTCCCTTGTTCCATGTCTTGAGATTTCGATCCAATAATCCTGAGAACCACAATGACTTAACGACACTGTGACGGGCTAAGTAAGTAAAGCATGTTCGTGTAGATATATATAATTAAATATCCGATTCACTTCTCAAATTACGCATAGGGCACACCTAATAAGCATAGAGGCAGTCAGAGACTCCCGAGCGTTGAAAGCTAACTTTTCATAGCGCATGAAGTAATAATATATCAAAGCCTTTTAAAAGAATTCTTTTCGTCTCCATACATGACTGTACATACAACAAAGCCAGGACAAATAAAGTTCAAGGAACACCCTCGTTGGCACAATGCAGTGTAATTTTACCTGAACGAAAGCGTAAGATAATATCCTATAAAAATCTTTATTAGACTTGCACGAAGAATCAAGCCTAGGAGAATCAACCAGTAGAGAACATCAACGTAAACCTGAGAAATCCAATTTTTCTTGAAGGGTATTATGATGAGAGGTTGGAGTGAATTAGGAATTGTAGGCAGTCTGTAATCATACATACCTACACCTACACTCACCACACCACACAGTACAGATCAGAGATACACTGCCGTCATTCTTAATTCTGGTCCTATCCTTCCCAATCCACAATGCAATTACCTACCATGTGTCCTATACAGCTTTGTTTCCGGCGTCCAAAGTTCCTTTCCATAATTTTAGTCATCGCGGTTTTATTGTACATGTAATAAGGCGGCTGTCCGCTTCCTCGTCCCTCCATACAGTTAAGAACCAAAATGTTTGGAGGCTTCCTCGCTCTGCGAATTTTTATCTAATTACTGCTTGTGGTCAACCTTCTTTGAGTCAGTACAGAGCTCCTTCTGCAAACTGCTTAAACACCATATACTGATGCGAGACCCACGTTGAATTTAGCATCGATGTGACGAAACATTTAGAAATCACGTAAGGCACACTACAGGAGGATAATACTGTGCTAAATGGAGACAGTGAAGTACAGTTTAACTAACTTCTGGTAGCCTGCGCCTTTACTGGCAAAACTCATTGGCAATACGTTGCTAATTAAAAAGGAGCTTTTCTATTGACTTACTGTGTGCTATCTCATGATTCATGATAAATCAGGTGCGCAAATATTATAGATTTGCCTCACCCAACTCTCTTCGTGCTCACTAGTCAGTCCCAATGGATTTATTCTGTTGGCTTATGAGCATAAGGATTTCTATTCCAGCCTACCAACGCAGATTTGTAATTATGATGATGTACCTATTATATTATACAGACCTGCCTGCCTACATATAGTTTTGTCATCCTCGGATTTACATAAATGTGAATGTGAGGTAATTTTTATCACGTCTAATTGACAGTGGTAATTTTGTTTTATGACAAAGCCATTTTCAGCTAGATGCTTTCACATTAACGAATGTTTTTCGTCAGTCAGTTATCGCTAATGATTCATTTTATGTGACTGGTAACAGAATGGGACACACACGTAGGTACTTGTGTTGTTTTGATGCAAAACTGAATATTTCGTGACTTTAAAACAAGTCGGCACTTGAACATAAAACCAATATGCCGAACGCCTATTGTATACTAGTATGACAGGCAAATTTCCTTGAGCTGGAAATCCTTTTATGTAACTGGCGAATGTCGAATAACTAGTACACTAACAGAACTTTATATTGTTAGATATATATATATACCTATATGCCATTTAGCTCAATGCACAAGGAGGTCTGTTTATATATTTTTGCCCAGCTCTTTTACAACGGAACGATAAGATTTCAACCGTATTATGATTTACAATTCATAGCATGAAGTCAGTGGCAAAAATAGCGTTCCAAAAAATTGCAAAATACAATGCACAGACAGACCCAGACGAACGAACCCGTAAATAAAATAATAATGGAAAATTCGTTCCGTACCTGGCTCTTCCTTGGGCATAAATGATGGACCCTGGGAATTCTTCAGCTGGCTCGGACTGGTGGGAAAATCGACTGAAAAAATAATAATACAACACAACTCACTACCACGTACTTCATAAAAATGTAAAAATGCAACTTCAATTCTAAACCGAACTGAACCACTTCCACTACTGCCTACTGAGCTAAATAAAACGAACGAACGAACGAACAACTTTAGTCAGCTTATAATGTGGAAAGTATCCTCAATGGTCAAAAGCTTGTTTAAAATTTATAAAAGTTGTAATGCTTACAAAGGAATTTCGAGAACGCCGCAAGAACATGTACTTGACTGAAGAAGACTAAATTTCTCACTGACAACAAATACTACAGAACTTCTTACACAAGAAAAACATTGTGTATATTACGAAAGCCCTTAAAGTCAAAAATTTCGTGCCCTACATGAACCAACAATTAAATCGATAAACGCTGATTTAAAGTGATAGGATGAAGCACTACTCCCCTATATATAAAGCCTAATGGGAATATCTGTAAACATCCAAACTACAAACTATGAAACCATCAATTAAGTCTTTATTTATTATCTCGTAGTCAAATCGTTACTTTTACTTTTAATAGAAACAACCATTACAACAATATCAGAGTTCTGCTGTGTCTATACTACAAAAAAAAATCAAACATAGAAGAAAACAAAAAACATCTTTCGATCTTTCTAAATTCTTTCTTACATTCTCAAGTGTGAAACATGAAACATATATCAAAAAATTTTGAATTATAATTAAATATGAACCTGATTTCCCTCCCACACACAACAACACCTCAGTCATCAGTAGTGGTATCGGTCTCTCGCCTAACCATTGTAACGCTATAATATGATAGGTCAATCTTTTTCAATTGGGCTTGAATTATGTTGTCTACTGACTGTAAAATTTCTGAATAAAAACACTTGTCTAATCTCATAATCAAATAATTGGCAGTGAAAAAATGGAGGAATCAAGATCCGTTACACATTTCAAACAAAGGAAATAATAATGATGTGAAGATACCATTAAACCACAGTTAACAATGGACTAGGGGTTGAGGTTTACGTTTTTTTGATTACAGTCAACCGTCAACAGGCAACAGGGCTCCCTCCCCGTACTATTATTATTATTACTACTACAACTACTAATACTGTACGAACAAAGTAAGGAAAACAAAAGGAGCATTCTGTCTGTAATTTCAATTTGGTTTGGAATTCATTGACTAAGGTTTCCACACATTAAATGTGTTCAGAGCAGTACAGTACATTCAATGGAAAATGTTGTATGTTGGTACAAGTAGTTCAGAGATCATATGGTAATTTGTAGTTCATACCACTTGGAGGTTTGTAGGCTGCTCCCGGCTGTAAGTTAAGATGCAAACTGTCCTCATCCATTTCAAAATCGTTTAATTGAACCCGGACATTTGCAGATTGACCATGACCTTTTCGTCTCAAGTCGGATCCTGCCTCATCCACTCCCTGCTTGATCCCACCTCCGATCCTTGCCCCACCGTCCACCACCACCGCCGCCACCCCGCCAGCTGACTCCACAATTACTCCTTGGCTATCGAATGCGAGCTCAACGTCGTTGTCAAAACTCAGATTTGACAGAGTATCCTATTGTATATTTCAAATTAACAGTTTTTTTTTGGTATTCACAAGAAGACAGACAAGTTGTATGTACATATGCACGAATCACGAGTGACAAAAAGGACAAAACGAGTCTTGATTGACATTCAATACAACAACAAAGAACAAACAAAAAACATACATATATATTTTTACAGGTATACGAAGATCAAAGATGACGAACTCCCAAGACACCGAAACAACCGGATTACTGATTACTGCTGGGGACTCATTATATAACCCTGTGTATGTATTTATAGATGACTGTAGTATTCGAGTAACACTTTTACACTCGGCAATTTCCCATTTGGAAGCAATCAATAAATATGTATCACAGGAAGCATTTCAACAACTCATTACCAAGTCAAATTCTGTTAACCACAAAACCTACTTAGTTATAATATTTTGTAAGTCAAGTAAGTTGCAAGTTGGAAGTTGGTGAGCTTTTTTCAAGGGACTTTTATTCATAAAGCTGGTCTGGTTCAACTCATCATCATCATCACACCTGATCGCTCACACAGAAGCACACATAGGTAATTTAATTACACACTTATACATTCACTGCTCTTCGCTTTAATTCCGTGCTAGTAGGTATACTACATGGGCTCACTCAATCCACAAAAATTCAGACTGAACTACATTGGACAAAATGTTGTAAATGCAAAGGAGAGGAGGGTGTCAGCGTCAGTGCCGGGCTGTCAATGTTTTTCAATTAGCTGGTAAATAATGTGTGTGTGTGTGTCTCTGACGCCTGGGAACAATTTTGTCGACAACTTAATACTAAAGGCTAGAACAGACACACTCGTAGAATGTAATTTCCTCTCTTGACATATTTACCTATTACAAATTAAAATTTTAAAATAAATATTGAATATACACAACTTTAAATTCTGTCTCTAGGTATCAAAACAGCACAACTGAAATTCCAGGCGGAGGGCGTTGGGTCTGTTGTGTGTGTGTGTGTGTGTGTGTGCAGAACAAGTTTGGAATAAAAATAAAATTCAGCCGACGACTCTCTTTACGTAGGTATTATGTATATATTAAATGCGTAGGTAAGTTGAATAATATCTTAATTCGATGCAGGCAGATCGGATTTAAAAGGTTTAAATTTAAATATCGATATTTTTTTTTCCACTATATTTTTTCCGCTTCACTGTAGCACATCTTTAATAGTTTGAGAATGATGATAGAAGACACTGTCGAGTGCCGACTGCCTGCTGAACCATACAATCTTGAATCCTACTCGCAGTATAACTTTTGAGATAAAACTTTAAGGTCTGGGCACGGCAGGCTGACTAGGTGAGTCAGGTGAGTGAGGGGCACAGAATGCAATTGTCTCTCATCTCTCTCTATACCTGCCTTTCCTCTCTATCGTTTCCCTAATGCCTAGGCTACTAGGCTCTCTTGGGCGACGTGTGGAACATAACGTTTAGTCCTAATGTACATATATTTTTGCTCTTATCCATCCCATGATAGTTTTGAACGAAACATCAGCTCAGCATACAACCTGGCTATATAAAAAGCCAAGGCATATTTTTCCAAGACAAAGACCCTGAAGCTAAATTTGTTAATGCAATCCACAGCTATATATGCATATAGGTATTTCTATAACACATTTAATAATTTTCCCCTACACTTGGAATGGATATATCACATCCCCATTTGCATTTATTTACTATATATTTGCCACCTGTAGTTAGAGAGGCACTATATCTTAAGTCATCACCAAGTAGAATACACCAATACACGTCTATGACTCTACGCACGTAGTTGCTTGGTCAAGCAAATGTTGTCGCTGGGAAAATTTATATTTTTTCGTTCATGAATTGCACACAATACGATATATACATAGGTATATCTATCAGAAGCATACTTGGCTAGATGGAGAGACAATAAAATAATAAGTATAGTGTGAAAGATCTTAGACAACTTCAACTTCTCTCTGTCTCTCTCTCTCTCAGTACTACTGCACTGTGCTTTGTACTTCAAACTACTACTCATTCACATAAAGATTTTCAATCACGATGCCTTGGATGGACTGAGGGGACTCGAATATATGAGCAAATGCAAATTTAAAAATGGGAAGAGCATTCAAATTAAAATAAAAGCTTGGCATTTTCCATATGGCTGTGTTTGTTGACTGAAGGTTAGTTTATTATTATTTTTCCTATGGGGGAAGAGCGAAGAACGTGCGAATCGTGTGGTAAGTGCACAGGAAAAAGGTTCACAGAAAGAAATAATATAATAATCCTCCTGTTTATCATCCTAGATGCATGAGCTCTGCGTGATGCTACATAAAGATATATCTGCATGCAACACTGAGGCTGGTCATGATGTGAGAATAAATAAATAGTATATAAGGATTTCAGAGTTGGAAGTCTCTTTCCAAATAGAATTAATGGAGACATTTTATTAGTCACGTTTAATGATGCACTCATGAACCACAGCTGATGGCAGTGATGATTACAATCATTTCGTCGTAATTAATAATACTACAAATAAATCCCAATTTTTGTTTCGAGCATCTAGCATCTTCTCTTCCCATCTTATACTACAAGCATTAGTGCAGTGTACTGTAGTAAATCATCATGTCGATTGCAAGATGTTTTGGAATTAATTAAATGGGCTTATTTGACTGTCTATGCAAATGAAAATGAAATCGACTGTCGTTGTTACTAATTCTGTCATTCGGTCGCACAGCAGTAGAAGAAATATAAATTTGTGGATCATTTGATTTTGAGTGTCTTATTGTTGGCTACATAGATTTGATGATTTATATGACAGTAAGAATGCCATTGGGGATTAATTAACTACTTTTTTTTTGTTGTAGCAACTATCTAAATGTCATCTTTCTATCTTACTCTAGGCAGAATCAATTTCAATCAGTTGGTATATTCGACACCCATATTTTAAATTTACGGTGCAGTGCATGCCGATGAGTTCTAAATCGAAACCTCTACAGAGAAACTGAACTGAACTGAAGAGAAAAAAAACGAAAATCATACTCCTTTCTCTGACAAAGGAAACAAACAATACAAAGTGAGGAGCATATGTGGGAAATCTCTATTGAACGATCAATTGCTCATAGAAGATTCAAGTTTCATTATTTTGGGTGTCTCTGAGCTGTCATGTTAGCTGAGAGTTAGAGACCAGGAGAAATTTTTTTTTACTACTATTATACTCTTGTCAAACCAGTGAAACTCAAGTGTAGCCATTGTAATATGTAGCACCCATCACAATCCGGATGGCATCACGTTCCTGTTCTGTTTAGAAAGAGTGAAGCAGTGCAGTGCCTGCTGCCAGGCCAGAGTTTGTAATCAATAAAAATTATATATCAGAGGTCATAATTATTTATTTATTTCTTTGATTTTTTTATCGTCTGCTCCTTAAGAGCTATTATTTATTGTATTTGCAAACATCTGGACGGCCCAAAGAACACAAACACAACACTAAAAGAAGCAGTAAGTTGTAGGTGTATTCTGTATTCAACATGTGAAATGAATTTCATGTAGAGTTTGCCTTAATAGACAATTAGGAAATTATTGGCTTATTTGTCTAACTCAAATGTAATTTTACTGCTTGTGACTCGGATAGTAATGGCATTATAATGTGGTGGATAAATACAATGCACTTCCTTACATACATACACGTTCATTCGCTTTCATTATTAAAAACTGTCATCGAAAAATATAGTAAAACTCCCTCGTCATTCCCGTCTGAAATCGTACAAAGGAGAGACACACACTAGCTTCTCAACTCTGTATTATGCTTGCCCACTTTCAATTTTTCATAACACGTTAAGAGTATATAATTTTCGTAGGATTACTCCTCTCAAGTATAATAGTATATCTTTGGAATAATAATTCTCATTCATCCTCTAAAAAGGAGGATAAAAATTAGCTGTGTAGATTAAAATCAGAAAATCACAAGCGGATAACCAGAAGAGCGAAAGGTGACTATTTGGGATTCTCGAGTCTGTACTAAGAACCATCACCAAGTTTCCTCCTGAATAGAAAAAGAAACTCGTCTGTTCTTCTGAGGACCCACTGAAGTATCTATCTCTCTCGTCTACGCTATATGAACATGCTATACTATATATAAAAAATAAAAATAGTAACTATAGCAATAAAATAATCAGAAATCAAAAGAGTTAATCGATGTAGACTTTTGAGCATCATCTCCCTCAAAAAAAACCAGACTATTTTTTATACTCTGTTCACTCATGGGTAAACTGACGACTAAAATCCATTTTTACCACTTTCAAGAAATGAGAGCAAAAATCAGAGCTCAAAATTCCATTATAATATAAAATTAGAGCGGAGTTGACACGAACTCTATTAACTTCGCCAATCACATGACAATAGAGACACGACAAGTTTGCTGCTACTTTGAAATAAATTTTTAACTCTACAATGCAATGCATTCTCTCTCTTGAAGCCCACACCTTTTACAACGTTCTTGTCACGCAAAAGGAGTAAAAGGAGACTCCAAGTTTCTCAGTTCCCATCCATCATCTCTCCAGTCCTAATACAGATATAAATTATTTTCACCCCTACTATCATAATCTCTAATTTAAATGATTATTCTCCTTACCAAACAAAGACAATTTGATTACAATAACAACTGAGGAATGAATAGGCTCCCTAAGTAAATTGTACTGAGAAAAAAAATATAGGTTTAATATAGGAACTAAATGGGTGATTGTAAGGAGAATTCGTCCCACCACCATCTCAAGTCAATCATAGTAAGGCAAGGTGATACTTGAGACTTGGGTGAGCAACAACTACTGATATACCACGGAAAATCTTCCCCTCAGAACTCTGTTGAAATGATATCGATGAAGATAGAGTAATTGCAAACTCGAGTCAAAACTAAATTACTGTGAGAGAATCCATGAAACGAAAAAAGGAGCACTACACGTAAAAAGTTCAGGTAGATGTGTATAGGTATGTATGGATCTAATGGGACACGTAGCCTCAACTTAATTCCAAACACCGCAGCCTCAGTCTGCATACATTTTCCTTTTCCATGACCATTGCATTACGGAATCGTAATCTACGATTGAATTTCTCTCACAAATTAATCACGGAATCAAGGGGTCAAAATGATTTGTGGGATTTCATTCCTATCGCAACATCTACTGCCTACGCGGCCACCACGAAATTTAAATACAAAAAGTATCTGTAGAGTGTGTAAAGTCTAAAACTGTTTACTACCATAGCAAGCCGTATACATTATACCTAGGGCTATTTTTGTAATTTACACTAAAAATATTACAAAGGGCTTGGAAATAAGTTGAAATAAATAAAAATTACAAGAATGCAATCTTTTCTTCACTCGCCACCGCTAAAGAAACCGCCAATTCATCCATATTCTGCAGACTATAAATAGGTAATTTCAACGTGGTCTTATGTCAACCTACTATTTTTTCTTCTTCTATTTTGGTCTCTATTGAATTCATGACGGGCATGGGGCATCAATACAGACAAGACAGACAATATGAGGAAAACTGTGATTTCCCCTACTGAGACACTAAGCAGTTCAAAATGCGACAGGACCACTTCAATCATGATTGTGCCTACTCCATATACAGGGATGTCCGTGGGTTTTTGTGTATTGACTTAGAAAAATCAACAACAATAAAGTAAATAGCGGACAGGATTCACACTGAGCCTTCGTCTTTCATCTCCAAACTTGAGCAGAACAATAACACGCACACAATACGTTTTTATTATCATTTTGATTCTTACCTCAGAATCGGAGCGACCCTCTCCCATTGTTGGCGTATCTGCCTGTGCATCAGCCCATGATGACTCGCTCACGCTTATATCACTCATGTCACCGTCAGCCCTGGAAAACCAAGTCAATTTAATTTTTTTTAATTTTATTATTTGCATACCTTTTTTATGCTCTTACTAATCTACAAGTGCGGGCCATAAATTTAGCATTAAGCTGCATACCTTTATACTTATGGATCGTAGCACACGACTAGTTATGTACACTTTGTAAATATTTCTAGTCCTAGTCTTGCTGCCGCTCGTAAATATGAGTGTATATGCAAAATTGTCACTAATTCCTCTTTAAAAAATTATTCTAACTGTAGCTACGCATTTTAAGTGGATCTTCATGTAGACATATTGTAAACTATGGCCACTTACTGGATCTCCACACTTTAGAGACCTAAAAGTAAATGCTTCGTACACACTTACAAAGTAAGGAGAGGTATGAGAATTTTTAACTCAGAGAAGACGTATAAATCACTCTTGTGGTAAATACATCTGACACTACATTACCGTCAGACCCGAAACCATGGCACCATTTACCATCCATCTGTAAGTAGCTTCAAGTTTAATAGTAGGACTGACTGACATTCATTGAGTGGGATAATATAAGAATTCATAAAATGTAAGGCATGAGGTTAAGTCCCTAGCCATTTTCTGATTTCTGTCTCAAATATATTCTACTTTTTTTTGTGTTATTATTTTAAATTTCAATCTCTTGTTCTTCGGCTGTCTACTGTCTGTCGGTCCGTGAGGAGGGCTTTCACATGAGGCAAGGGCGAGTATAGAGCTCTATGCAATTATAATTACGACAGTACTGCTGTCATGTCTACATGGATCTTCGTCAATGCAATTACAACAGAAACAAACAGTTCGTATTAGTTAGGCGTCAGGTTGGAAGTCGAAGTCACCCACATCTTACAAGTGAGGGTCCGTCACTACGTAGAGGTATATACATATTATAATTATACGTGTAGTTCATAAATGAATTCACTCAGCAATAGTGTAAGCACTTTCCAATACTTGCAAATAGACCTTGCAGATTTTAATGCTGGATTTCATGATTCGTATTTTATTATCCTCCCACAACCACTTGAATGATGACAGGCACAATAGTGATACGAGTGCTGACATGCTCTAACCATACGATCGGCGATCGCATCCCATGCATAAGATGCAACCTACCCACAACACAACTCTTCATAAACTTCTAATGTGAAGAGCACCATTTTCTTAAGACTTAAGGCCATTGTAATTTATGTGTTAAAGTTTTTTTCCTATCTCGGGACAGAAAGAATGATAAAAATGATTGAATGAATCCATAACCTACAACCATAATCAGAAAAAGTGATAATTCACGAAGTGACTTGTAAAAAAAATATTTTTAATTCATTAGCGAGGCATAGCGGGGTTAGCTCAAGATTGCTCAAGCTCATACTGTAGTTGACACTTGGAATGTAATGTGAGTAGGCGAATGAGGACGGAAGACACATTCCTACCATACATACATTCATATATCACGCCAAAATACATAAATGGGAAAACAACACAATTATTATACTGTCTGGGTCCCCAAAGAATGTAAGTAATGCTTCTCCATCACAATCATTATCATTTATACAAGCTTACAAGCCTAATCTAATTAATTTCTATTCCCAAGATTAATTATTATTCAAATTCCAACATAAACACAAGCTATTTGTACACATTTTGAACATTGGAAGATTAGAATTAGATAGGTATTCGGGATTGTGGACATAAAAATAGTATACCTAATAAAGCTAGCTCTAATAAAGATAATGAGATTCATTCTGAGAAAACCATAAACACGCAAAGGCAAGGCAAGGGTCAACCTCGTTACAGGGCAGGGTGGTAAGGTAAGATATTATAGCTAATGGCTCTCATTCTCCTAGTTGTGTCCTATCACTATAGCTTTCGGAGACAAAATGATTGAATTAGGCACATTCTCTGTAAACAACCACACCACTTACAGTTGGGCTTTAGTGTGATAGCATTTAGTATCTCTCCCTCCGATGTTATTCACCTCGTAATAATTACTACCTCCGAAGAAACATGTTACAGTTAGGTTCATGCTGTAATATTATATGCTAATTGTTATTAGGCTATCCATTTAATCATATGCCACCCACAAACCGCTTATTATGTGATGTCATCACCGACAGAAAGGAAATAAGTGCCTACATAAGTAAATATTTTTCTCTTAAGCAAATACCGTCTGTGTGTGCCACTATCACTATCCTCCACTAGCCCTTTAAAAAACACACACCTAAGTATGTATCTATTGCATATGTATCAACAAGCAAACAATTAGCCGAAACTTGAGTTTATGTACCTGTACTGTAATGTAGCAACCAATTCATACAACTTTTCACAGCAATCCTATTAGCATATATAATTAATTCTCCACGAAATCTATTGATTTTAGTACCAGAGGGCTATCACTGCATCATCCGCTATGTATATACATAGCTACATGTATTAGCTCGTTGCTATACCTTCTCTAGAAGGCAGGTAGGTTTTCTGCAATAGATTCAAATTTATTTGTGAACTATGAAATATTTTAGTCGAACTGCGTCGTGGTGTCGTGAAGCGTACCTGTGTATCACTAAAATTAGTAAACACCTACGCATATGTATTTTAACATTTATTTTAGTGTGCACTGTACTATGCTGTGTAGACCGGTCTGGTATAATACCTCCATCAGTCAGAACAAAGAACTAGCATTCGCATCTAATTACAAAGTCAAACATACCCGTAATTAGCATAAATTTTAAAATGTATGCTCTTACTTACCGTTCAACGCTCATTTTGACTAGATGAGATAGACGCTCGAATCACTTTATATGATCTCCCACTTGCTTTAAAGGTTATCTCGTGTCAGGCACAAATTTTACGATATTATGCCTTCCAAGTACATGGTATAGTTGTTCGACTCAATTTTTTAATTGTCTTCAGTGCTGAGTGTTTTAAAGTAAACTGATGTGTGATGATTATTATAATTATTTGTATAACACGCACATATGTATGTAGTACATATGTGTACCACTCGTCTATTGACTTGAGTATAATTGTTTTTGTCACAATGTTCGTGAGAAAAGGGAATTAAAGCCGTAGAAATAAATTCTGGGGGAGCGCCATTTGAGAAGACATCGAATTCATCGATAAAGATCTTGACGTTGGTTGTTGGGGGCACCAGAGTAATTAATTATGAGAACCACACGGCAACAATAAGTTTCCTTTTTAGATCCTCCCGAGCTGTTTCCTCAAAGTACAGTTGTAATGCTAAGGAACACTGTCCCACAACTCACAGCCCATCCATTTATCAATGGTTTATATCAACTGTTGAACAATCCTGTCTACTCAAATATATCACTTCATAAAACGCAACGACTTCAACAAATAAAAGTAGATCACAACATGGAGCTTAACTTTCTGTCCGTGGTGTGAGTCAATAACTAAGCGGAGCACCATAGACAATGCAATGCAGACAGTAAAGTAAATA
>JAQFZC010002076.1:0-25055 GCA_034695205.1 Dicyrtoma fusca | reverse complement strand
GGTAGAAAAAAGACCACCAGACACCAGCCTCATTAGCATAAAATAGCCTCCATTATACTAATAAGTCTAACTTACATACCTAAGTCAGTCTTGAAAGGAAAAGATTAGAAAAGTTTTGTAGTTTTGTAAAGTTCAAGGTAATATTATTAAAAGAAAAAAGAAAAGATTTCAAGAAATAAATAAGATCCATAGTCGCACCTGCTGTTCCTTAGCAGTCCTTCGTCTCCAGTCTTCCAATGCACTATTTTATAAGAATTCATATTCATGGCTCACTTGACTTGTCATTAGTTTACACCTTATTGTGAACTGCAAAAAGTTTGACAGGAAAACAAAACAGAATCCCTCTCGCTCAGTTGATTATTCCGGAACATCAGCACTAAATCTACAAGTTAAATTGATACGCACTGTCATTGCTTAGATGGATTAGATACGGGAATCCAAACAGAACTAGTTACTTAATTAATCTCAAGGAACAATCACTTCTTCATTTCTTATCCAATCTTTGTCCCTTTTCGCTCCAAGTCACAGTTTTATTGACTGACTGGTAAAAGTTTTGAAATATCAAATCAAATGATCAAAACTATTCTGACGCATGCAAGCAGTGTCACACTCACTGCTTTAAATAATAAGTGTATGCTTCTTAAGGTAACCCGTTTGACAAAAACTTTTGTATATTAACGAATCCTATCAAAACCAATGGTGACTGAATGCTACGACTGCCCTTAAACTGTTACCTTCCTTATACTATGGCTGTCTGCTGTGTAAGTAGCCCCGTGATAATGATATTAAAATATTTTCTGGATTCAAAGTAATTGAAAAGTTTCACAATTGTTTAAAATCAAATGAATTAGCACAAGGCTTTTTGTGGCACTCAACTTGACTCTAAGGATGCTCAGAAACTGCTCGAATCCCCATCTCCGTCGAGACAAAGGGAGCGACACTTGAAAAATGTAATCAATGTCGATGAATTATTATGTGCGTGCATTCGAATGACCACTTTACCTCTTACTGCACCAAAGTTTATATTATCATCCAAAATATTTACATTAAATAGATACACTATACAAACAGGCATACAAGAATAAGGAAATGCGTACTGCATGTATTAGAACAATCGAGGACTTCTAAATTCATCAAAAGCATTGGCAGCGTACCTGTGAGAAAATCATATTAAATACCTTTCGAGTCAAACTCAGGAACTGAAAGTGTACTCAAAGATTTTTAGAGCACTTAAAGCAATTTATGTACATACTATTACATACATAAAGCTCAAGATATTGTAAGTTTATATACAATGCTAAGTGCGTGAGTACTGATGAATGCGTACATAAACAGAATCAAGCTCAGGCGCGTAGAACGATGAGCCATGTTTGTTAAAACATTACAAATAAAATTGCTTCCTTATTTTATTTTTATACGCTAAATCGTTTCGTTATTAATATCCAAATTATAAATACTCCTTGCTAATCTTATTGAATTCTTTACCCGCAATTTGCTCTAGTAGTCTGCCATTCAAAAATTTGAGTAAGACTCAGCTACGCCCCTGCCCAACTTGAGAGGGGTTATTAAGATTATAATTTTGACTCGAGTGTAATAGCTGCAATAAGTGCTATGCGCGTGGCGTGGTTTAAGTGTATACATTTTAGAATGCAAAAGTATATAACAAAGTATTAATATGCACAAGAGGGAAGGAGAACCGCTGAGATGGCAGAGGACGGGAATAGTGGAATACATGTAGTTATGAAAGGATGCCAGACTCCGAGGAGAGAGCATCAGAGAATGTGGCTAAGCGACTCAAGACTCAAGTCTAACTAAAGATTGTCGACTTTGTAGTTTGTAGAATAGGATAATGGGAGCTGGGATGTTATCCCATGTAAAATTATTAGAAGAGAATGCTTCGCATTCCATGGCTTATTATATTAAGGAGAAGACCAAGATGCATCTCACGTTTTTGTAGGACAGGCAATATTATTAATTGTTAGATGGCACAGATATGGAATGCGGGGTGACTTTCTCGCTTTCTCTCCCTCTCTCTCTCTCTCTCTCTCTACACTTTCTCTGCTTATATGCGTATATGTACGTGTCTCCCTCTTATTAGCCGAAACACAAAAAGGACCCTCTAGGGACTCCTTATGCTCCATCCGAGTCTACCCACAACTTTTAATTGATTCTCCCAATTTTAACCTGTCCCTTTCTACACTCAACCCCGTCGCTACTCTTCTTCACTCCACGCTGTTAGGCTATCCTCTGCTTTCCAAAATTCATCCTCAACGCTCTCTGCCTACCTTGGCATAAGTGCTTCATCCAGATTTTAACTATTGAAAACCTGTCTTTAATATTTAAAACCTAATTTATATATACACATGATTGTATATACATATATCCCAAAGTACCGTTGCTTCTATAGCGCTGTTAAATACATTTTTAAAAGTACGTAAATTTTTTCTAAACGTTTAGAAGCACAAAAGTCACCATAATTATATTTGAAATGGATTTGGTTAAACAAGCTAAAAAATAAAAAACATTTTCGTTACGCACATTTCTCCAACTCACCTAATAGTGGTTAATTTCAAAGGTGAAAGCTTCAAGTGAAAGCAAGATTAAACTGGCCAAGTCATGGTCTTGTGGAAAGCAGATAAACATACATTTGCGCACTAGCAGTAGCCTCAAGAAACGTTTGAAATGGCAGAAGAATTTAGACACAAGAGGCGCTACTTTTACCTAAAATATTTCTTGAGTAGGTGGTACGTTGATTTTTAGTCCACACTGGACGTGACTCTACCATTCTAATAAAGTCCTGAGTTGATATACCTATGTATATATAGATACCCTTCAACCCGAAAGTCATACGTTCAGAATAGATAAGATTGTCTATATAGTGTTAATTAGCGACTTAATCAGAGCAATGCAATGGATCAAAAATGGAAACCAAGAAAGTAAAACTGCGTGAAGAAGCCCTGTATGAACTGCTCTGAATGAGAGTGTAGATGGTGAAAGCAACTTTAAGGTTTTTTGCAATCACGACTACTCAGTTTTCTCGCTCTGTAATAGTTCGTTTTGGTTTGTTCCATCTTTCGTCGTTGAAACCTTGAAGGTATAGAGAGTAGAAAAGCGAGGAAAGAATGAAGAAGAAGAAACGTGTTTTTTGTTGGTAGTATATGAGATGAGAAAGTGAGAGTTACAGATAGATATAGGTCGCTTGGGTATGGTTTCATCCACATGTCTCCTGTCCACCAGTCCAACATTGTCCACCAAAGAGCAAGAAAATCTAAGAAGAGAAAGCTGGTGGGAAGAAATGAGATTCCACCACATACAAAACGGCAGAGCCGAAACTATGTATTCTTCCCAACCGCTACAGACACCCAAACCGGCACAGACACCACTGTCCCTCGCACCCTTTTTATATTACGCCACATATTTCTTTTCTTTCTTTTGGTGGGTTTCCTTTGCTCCTACTTTCTCCCCGCTTGCTCGCCTCCTTGCTTACTTGTCCTTTGAGGTGGCTGTGACTTGACTCGGGTCGACAGTCACAGTGTGTGGTGTGTGACAGAGACTGGAAAAAAAGAGAAAAAAGAACAAGATAGAAAGGACGGAAAGGAGTGGGAAGAGAAAGGAAAGTGAGGAAGGAAGGTTACTTAAAGACTTTCTAGGCAATGTATTGGAGCTCTGGGTACAATTTTCACACATTTTTGTCATCAGCTTTTTTCCCTTCTTTCTCTCTCCCAACCTATTTCTCTCGTTTATCAGAGATGAAAGTTCATTCCTGTTAAATCACCAGGATCGCTCTCTCACACACCCTTGGGATTACATACAACAGATACACTCTCTTGCCCATCTCCCCAGATTACATAGGGCTGTACATACTGATATATCAGCTTCTGTAGACATCTACACTGGGTAGAAAAGACAGTATAGACAGTAGTAAACCAAACAAACGAAGCCAAACTAACTAAGCCACAATCCCCCACAACCTTCAACTTTCTCCTACTAAACTACTGATAACCTAACAACCCCCTTTACTCCTCTAGGTATATATATACACATGCTGGAACTTTGGCCCTATGAAAATGTCACTGTTGACTTGCTCCCGAACGAGAGTCTAAGTACATATGTATCTTCCCGAATTACACATGTAGCTATCAACTTGTAAGTATCTTCTATGTACTTTCACACCTTTACTTATCTACCAAGCGAAGCAAGTGGAAATAGATATGTATATACATACAACATCAACCAGATTCATTCTGAGACTTTATCATCAAGAATACCGAAACAGATATTTTTATGTCAACGATGGGTTAAACTTATGTATGAAGTGCTATAGCCATAGACACAATGTGTGTCACTATGCGTGTATCAGTAGCTACTACAACTGTCACAGTTATGGTACACTATACGCTGCTGTAAGAGTACACCTTATAATTTTGACTGCCCCTCTCATATCAACTATCAACTATGAGCCCGTCCCGACATTTTTTGTTATCCCACTGGTCATCTTCCCATTTTATTTATTCTCTCCGATTTATTCTCTTCTACACTCCAAGGACAAATTATCTTCGGAGCTGCTACCCCTCCTGCTCCTTTGATTGTTCTGCGAGAAAAAAATCCCTTCGAATTTTGAATCATATAGGTAGGTACGTTCACAAGCAATGTAGGTAGGTACATACATACATACCTGGATAGTCATGTGTGTAATCGTATACTTTTCATGGCATCATATTTTATTCTACAGAAAGTCATTTTCAGAGTCAATGTCAAAAGCTACCTGAAAATGACGCTTTTAGTATAGCACAATTTGTGTGTAGGAATTAATTACAATAAATTGAAGATTTTCCTTTAGTTTAGTAATAACTACTATTTTTACGATGAACTTGTACAATGAGTTTATCTTACTAATTTTGGTGAGTAGACAAATTGCATAAGCGTATAGTTGAACAGAAAATACGAATAGGAGAGCATGTAAAGTCAGAGTCAAGCCCAAAACGTTTTTGCCCGGAGTTATGATGACTCTCTTTATAGCCGGTCTATGAAAGGACCTGATGCGTACAAGTATATGCTACTACCTATATGCATACACCTATATAAATTCACCTGCCTCTTAGTATATGCATGAAGTGTAGGGGTTTTCGAGACACAAGGCTGTAATGACTACGACTTTCTCTTTGATGTTTGATGTTTCCCATCAGCATGTAAATGATGATGATAGCGATAGTTTTAATTTTGTTGAACACTCAATATTATTTCTGTTTGTTTGAGCTTTGGGTGTGGGTCGGGCTTTTAATTGCAGTCTCACTCATTTACATTGCACATAGCTGTAACATTTCCCTGTCGATACGCAGATATACCTATACCCACAATGTCTTGAGTATACTCTTGGTAGCTGGTAGCTCTCTGACTGATCGTGAGAATGTAAAAACTCAAATACCGATTCTAAATTATGTAACTTTACTTTTATAATTGCGTCAAGTTGCCTCTACATTCTTTTACGATTACGACTACTATTACGATTACAGCCACGATTATAATTTCCACTACTGCGATTGCAAGGAGGGTTGGGTCGGGCTGGGTTCTGGCTCTTGGACTTGGTCTGATTTACTTCCACGATTTCCTTCCACTTGAGTCACCATAACAATTTGAATTTTTTGTCAGACAAGCTCGGGGCTGTCGACTGTGGGGTAAAGGACAAGTTGCTTGCATGTCATGCGATCGAGCATGTGCTGGCTAGACAGAGCAGAGACAAGGAAAGCAAAACAAACATTATTTTTTAAATGAAGTAAATGCTACTTTCATCAAACGAGTCAATCGATCAACTTTGTCTCTCTATATTTGTCTTAGAAGCTGAGAGTAGAAACTTCTTGGAAGTAAACTAAGAATGAAGAGTAGACTAAATAATTTTTTTTGATTTACTATTTTGTATTTTCCTTCCAGGTTACACAGCATATGAGCCGCGGTTCATTGGCAACATTAAGAATATCACGGTCATCCAGGGAAAAGATGCGAACTTTAGATGTATGGTCGAGAATCTTGGTGGACATCGGGTGAGTTGACATTATATACAGCGTGTAGGATAAGCATGGATGTAATACTTTTTATAAAGGATTAGATGAAGTATTTCCTATTTCTGTAACCAGCAAACAGTAGATTTAACACATTTTTGGATCAAATGTTTGCTCATATATTGTAAAATATAGATAGTATGGGTTGCAGTTGCAAGAAAGAATGTTGCAAAATTGGTAATCTTGCCTTGAGCTATCCATCCATCCATCGAGTCTCGAATGACCCAATCCGAATCGATTAGGAAAGATTTATGACATCTTGACCGAAGGCAACAGAAAAATTCTGGTTGCAATCATCTTGTATATATGTATATAATATACAGTTAGCCGTGAGAGAGTAGTTCTTGAGAAAGTAAGCTCCAAACACAAGTTGCTTAGGGCTGGTAGGTAAGGGACAAAAATACGGTGACGGGTGACCAACCGTAAACCCGTTTATGGGAACTCATTATGCTTAATGGACCATTAATTTCACGTACATACATACATTACGTAGTAACGATAAGATGTGCTTGCATAGATATAACCTCAGGTCTGGTATAAGGTGAACTACAAAAATCTGTCTCGAGTAATATAAAAGTGTGCTATTTTTCTTGTATACAGTATACTATAAAAGTCGCCTTTTTTGGACATAGTATATACACTAATACTGATACATACAAGTAGCACACAACTCCTGCAGTAGGCCACCCATTCCATTACAGTGTAGTAAGGATCAAGACAGAATACAGATAAGATTTTGTTAATTAATCAAAACTAAAACGTATACATTACACAACATTGTGTCTTGGCTTTCATTTTAATTAAATCGAGAAAACCAGGGAATACTTGTCAAAAAGTGTTAGATTGACAAACTGCATGACAAAGTTTTCTCACCCAACACAAATGAATTCTTCTTTTACATTTTGTGTCTTCCTTCGCCGAAAAACTAGGGAAAGAAAACAAAGGGAAGGGGTTTGGCTCTGGTCACGGTTTTGATTTTAGTTTAGTCATTAAAGGGTGTCAAATTATCTGGGCATCTTCCGCACATACTAATGTCAACTACCTATTTGAAAATTTAAATAAATCGAAAACCTGTTTGACTTATGTACGTCAGGTTTGAACTCAAATCTTAACTAGGCCACCAGAATGCAATGTATGTGCCCATATACTGGTAGGTATAGGTATATATACAGAATAGAGTGTGGATGTAAAGAGAAATAGTTTTTGACATCCCATAAAAAAATTTCGAAAAGGTGAACCATATAAAGAAAATATTATTAATGAAGGAAAAGGAGCAAAATGAAAATAGAAATGGAATTGGAGCGGAGAAAATTATTTCCTAGTAACTTATTCATATGGAAAATAACATATTACACGGAGAAAGTTTGAGAGAAAGTAATATATCACGTCGACTTATAAAATTGTGAGTTATTGGCTATTTCACTGTAGACAGTTGAGAGACTTTGAAAATATTATTTAGTAAATACTGGAGCAGTCCTTTTATTACTAATAGTTATGGGCTAGAGACCGACAGAAAGTGTAAACAAAAATATATAAAGATACTCAATTGTCTTAGTTTTGTGACAAGTTGCATATTTGACGGGCGAATAAAATTATATGTTGTAACACTGTTAAAGCACAGAAGAATGTAAAATATAAAATGAAATTATTATCATCAGCATTCATAAGGTAGAGCTGTTGTACTATTGTCATTGCCATGGTATTGCAGTGGCCCTTGCCATTACCGTTATAGACACGACTGACTGTCGGGGGAAAGGAAGGAAAACCAAAGGATTTGCTAGTAATATTTTCGATTGAAATTCATAGTTTTCTCGACTGACTTTGTTTTGAATGTTGGTAAGCTAGTAACCATAATATTAGGGAGCCTATCTGTATGTTGGTAAGTGTATAAGTAAATACCACGTTGGGTTTTTCTATAATTACATAATTATATAAAGTGGACGAAAGTATCCATATTTCCTCTCGCTCACGGATATACACGTATTCAGGGGTAACGAAGGAGTGGAAAGTATGGTGTGAAATCTGTTCAGTCACCAGAGAAGTCAAAGCCAAGCCAAAGACATGGACGAGAATAACAATATTTGGAGGTTTTAATTAATACATGACAAAAGTTTCTCCCATTCTATTTCACACGGGGTGATTTATGGTGGAAAGTTTTCACTTCCCCATCATATCACGTGTAGGCAATATATATAGTATAGGTATAACTACACATACATATCTACGTGTATATATAAAGTGGTAATTTTATACAGGCCACTCTCTTTTTGTCCTGCCCAATGCCTAACATTCAAAACGTAACAAGTCTATCAGTATCCCAAGTTACCCGGATCACCACAGCCCAATTTACAGTACAAATAGAGCATGGATTGGAAATTTTCATGGAAGCTCACAAGGCAACATGATTCACAGCTTTTTAGCTAGGTAAATATGTATATTTGAATGTACCTAACTAAAGTTTTGAATTTTATTACTACTGCATAAAGCAATTCCTCGTTACAAAGTGTGCAATTTCTTTTTGGGCTGATTAGATTACATAGTACATGGTAGTTGTATATGGGTGGTCCAAACCCACAATTTGCTAAATCAAGCATCTATAGGTATGCAAATTGACTGTCAAGCGGTGGTCAAAATTAATTCAAAATATTAAAAGTTGGACCTCCGTTGTTACATTGACCAACAACTAACTAGCCGTTGTCAAATTAGCAAAAACAAATTGTCAGACGAGTTTTTGTCTAAAGTTTGATGGAGAAACTTTTTGATTTCCATTACCACACATAGGTAGGTATCTATACTCTTTGTCCATGTCTCAGAATCTACAATTCTAGCGAACAACTTGTGATTACGGGCAGTGTGACTAAAATTTAAAACAAAGTATGTAGTTCCAGTGCATTTAAAGGATTGGATTGAGTTGTACTATTTAATCAAATATCTGTGTACGGAGTTTACATTGAAATGATTGGGGAGGGAAGTACAGGGATGGAAGAAGGGAAATCGTGAGAGCCACCGATTAGCAGTGTAGCCTTGGATGACAAAGGAAACGTGGAGTGCACGGTTGATTTGCTAGTCAGTCGTGCCTCATCAAAGTCCCGACTCATTATTCAAGTGATTTGCTCGCTTAAAGTGTACGATTAGGACTCTGTAGCTCTATGCTTGCTATATACAATAGGGAGAAAGCACGCAGAGTTGTAATGGCAGTGACTGTTTATACATATAGTAAACCCCTCCGCCCTTTTTATCAGGTTTTGTTTAGTATTTTGAAATTAAATTTGAATATTCGGATTGGGATTTCCAGGAGGAACTTTAGGGAAGGGGTAAGTGAGAGTGCGAAGAGTGGATTGGCTAGTTTTGCTTATAATTTACTACAGAGTTGGGTTGATGGATGAACTGCTAACACCAAAATGTTGATAGAGCTGTGTGTTGCTCGAAGGCACTTTAGTTGTATTGTATATAGCATTATGTATGTACGTATAGTGTATTGAGATACGAAATGAGATTAGGTGTGTTTATTTGTTTTTGTGTGGTGGAATAGATTGCCTGGATTAAAGTTGACACAAAAGCCATATTGGCTATTCATGATCATGTCATCACAAATAATGCCCGACTCTCCGTCACCATGAATGACAAAGTGACCTGGACACTTCACATAAGGAATGTACAGAGGGTCGACCGAGGATTCTACATGTGCCAAATTAATACCGAACCCATGGCTAAGCAGGTAAATACAATATCCACGAATGCTTTCTTAATTTAACAGATAAATAGCAGTGACTGCTGTTTACCATCTTTCATGATCATTGCTCTGCCGTCTTGATTCTTGATTAAGACGGAGAAAGGTAATGTACAAAGGAGATCGTAGTTGGCGGCTTGTTGTAATTTGGAATTGATGATGACGATTCGTTCGTTGATTATCATGTGTAGATGGCCTATTTGGACGTGGTCATTCCGCCGGATATTACATCAGAGGAAACTTCGGGGGACCTGATGGTTCCTGAGGGTGGAACAGCAAAGTTAATCTGTAAAGCAAAGGGAGAGCCCAAACCAATCATTACATGGAGGAAGGAGGATAGAAGTCAAATCATAATTAAAGAAGGCCAAGGTGGCAAGAAAAAAGGTGCGTACATAGAATAAACAGTCCTTATTTAATTAAATAGTTAAATATGTACCTATGTAAGTACATAATTCTAAAAACTACTATTTTTTTTAAAATTTCAGTAAAACAATTTGAAGGTGAAATTTTGACATTGTCAAAAATAACACGGTCCGAGATGGGAGCTTATTTGTGTATTGCATCCAATGGAGTACCCCCTTCAGTGAGCAAACGAATGACGGTTCAAGTTCACTGTGAGTGCAATTTTTTTCACTATGTAATGTTATTGTTGTCTTTAACTTTTACTTCCACCCCCCTCTCACTTCCTAGTTGATTTATTTACTCATGTGAAACAAGTTTTTGGGCTTCTCTTTGTACTTCCGATATAAAGTCAATACATACATGAAAAAACGACGTGGCAGGGGAAAACAAGGGAAAGCTAGGGAGCTGTTCCCTTGGGACATCTTAAACTGCTTTCCCTTCAGCGCCAGATAGCTGTGCGTTCCGAAAAAGTGCAAACGTTGTAAACGCATCGATGCAGCCACTTTTTTCTACATAGTTACACCTTGCTAAGCTGCTTGGGTAAATAGCTTGAAAAAACGGTATCCATATTCTATTAAGATTAAAACTTACAAGATTGTCAACGCTTTCGATTTTTAATTTAAAGTTAAAATAACATATTGTATTATTGGTTTATGTAAAGTAAAATTAAACAAGTCGAAAGTAAGTGTGTTTGACTTTTTAATACACACACCAGTAAACTATCAATCACATTTTCAAACGTAAAACATAGTAAACATTAAATCTTTTTTCATTTATTTTGTAGTTTGCACCACTACTAAAAATCAAAGATGAACTTACGCGTACACCCAAAACGTTTTATTCTATAGCCATTTGTTCCGTGTAACTTTCAGAATCTTTCATGTGCTTTCTTTCCCTTACTTTCCCCCTACTTTATCTTCCCTCCCATTCTTGATTCTTTCTTCACAACCTGAACATTTTTCAATGAATAATTAATTACCTGGGAAGACATCTGTGAATAAGTTTAGCGATAGAAGACGACAGCAATATAAGGGTTTTTTCAAAGTTTACTATAGATAGTTTTCTCGCCGGCTTTGAAAAAGTAGACAGAAATAAACACAATGAGTCTGCACTCAGGAAAGTTGGTGATATCTTTTTATAATGTTTGTGTTCATGCAGCCATGTAAGGATTCAAACTGTTCTTGGATTTGTATGCATTGGTTTACCATCTTTTATTAGAGACTACAAAATATATAATAAAAAATTGATAAAACTGCTTATAAATATAGAAAAAATATAATTAAAACAAGCACGCTGTATTATATTGATGTTCGTGTTATAGCTATTGATTAAGATACGTCGCTTCCTATAGATAAAGTTTACCGCAAAAGCAAAATGTGCTACGTTAAACAGGGATTGTAACGCATTTTGTTAAAACTTCCAGGTCGTACAGTATTCAACATTAAATCAACATCATTAAATATGTACTAGTTACATTGTATGGTTTTAAATGCATAATTAGGTGGTATGTTTTTATAGTGGTGTAACGTTTTGCTTCAGACGTGCATTGAATCTAATAGAAAGTGAAAGTATGGAGTTGGAGAAAGTTAAAAAAAATAAAAGCACATTAAAGGAAGAGAAGAAAATATGATTAGAAAATGTATAATATAGGGTCTTCTATTTGACACAGAGAGGGGTTGAAGTGGTGATGCCTCTTTAGTTTGGTCGTATTATGTAATGTCATGTGATGGGAGGGTATTGTATGTATTTGAAACGGAAGGGGAACGGGGAGAGACGGAGAGGGGAGGCGGAAGGATAGAAGATGTGAAGGATGCATTATTATTATTATTGTTGTTGTTGATGGCAAAAAGTCTTGGAAGAATAAAGGCTTGAAAAAAATCAGGATGGAAGGGTGCTTCTGACAGACCCTCTGTACTTCTCATCAATAGGGTATCTTCAAGTATATAACACAGGCAATCTTTTCTTTTCTGCGTTCACTCCTGGAACTACGAGCATTCCCTATTGCCCAACTCTTGACTTTCTTCCTGTTCCTCTTTTCTTTCTTCTCTCTCTCTCTCTCTCACTGCCTATCCGTCATTCATACATTCATTCATTTCAGCTCCAACCAAGATTCACTTGAAAACCCCAACTCATCCATCAACCAGTATTTTCACTAACTTTACAAACTTTCAAACTCGTTCAAATTCCCGTTGAAACTATTAGATTTTCTTTTTTAAAAAATCATCGCTCCTTTCTTCCATTTCAATTTCTAGCCAAAGTTCACGTTCAAACCTGGTGCGGTGCAACGTGCACTACCTTTCTCCTATTTGCATCTTAATATGTATAGGTATAGGCACAAAAACAGCACGTGTTCTGCTACCATACGCAAATAAGTAGTAAACATAATCAATCTTTTTAATTCTATTTTTTGACTACACACGCTTTAAATGTGTTAATTTTTTACATTCAAAAATAGTGTTGTGGTTACCTATTTATAGATTTTGGTTGCATTTTCTCATTGTGCTTTCTAATGAGTCAGAACTGATGCTATTTTGGGTTTGAATTAGTTTAAAAGAAAAAGGAATTATGCTGAAGAAAAAACTAAAATTAAAATGAAAATGAAGAAAATAGGAAATGGAGTTGGAATGCTGTAGTTGTCATGTAAAACCTTGTGTTTGAATTTGCATATTCTCTGCTTCATTGTCAGGATTTGTGAAGCCGGAGACCCAAGCCATGTCTACCCTTCCCTCCAAATTCTTTACAAGTATACTTGCATGTCTTTTAAAAAAGAAGACCACAAAGCATCAGCATGCAAACAATGCTATCTCTACTCTCTCCGATTTTTAAGGAATACTAATTGGTGGATTTACATTAACGTTATAACAGTAGATAGAATATTTTGAATGTAAAACTAGTAAATGCAAATAATATGTACGTAATTAGGGTATAACCTTATGCTATTTATAACAGAGTGAGTGATAGGCAGACTAGTTTACGAACGTGAAGGTAGAATTACTATGTAGACTAAAATGTAAAGATGTGGATCATTGTGTGAGTGTGCTCATTCATGGGCTTCGTTTTCTACATAAATTCGACTGTAGCTATCATCCTGTTTATCTTGTATCGTATCTTGTTGAGCTTTTAAAAAGGGAAGAAAGGAGTGAAAATCTAGAGACTTTTTGGATTTGGACGGTAAGAAGAGACAGGACGAAGACGAGTACAAAGACGAGAGAATGGCATAGATGGCCTTTTGGGAACTTTCACTCTCTCTCTCTCCTCCACTTATCCTGATTGGAATGGAAACTTGCATTTTACATTACACTCAAACTTTCACCTCCTGCACGTCCTCGTGTCCTTCTCCTCCTTCTATAATTCTCATTATCATAACTACGACGTCGTTCCAAACTGCCTGACTGTCACTGCATAACTTTCACTTCTACACATACCTATACGTTTTTTTAATTCTATGCATACTGTCACTCTGCATGCCCTGCCTGGCTGGCTGCCTTTCACCCAGAACAAATATGACAATAACAATCACGTCTTGAAACTAACACTGTCTCTTATTTCACCTTTTCAGTTTCATAACATTTTCCCTGCATTTTTACAAACAAACTTCCTTATTTATCAGGGCCTATAGTTATACCGTAACTGTGCATGCAATCTTTATAATCCTGAATGCACTTTTATTTGCTGTGTTTTCATTTTTGGCTTTATACCTAAATTTTTTCTCGCTAACTTAGAGTTGTTATATCTTGTGTTGAGCAGGGAAATATTTTTGTTGAGATTTGTTAAAGATGTTTTTCCCGGTAAAACTAAACTTTTTGTGGGCTGTATCTTTATTGGCATAGTGTGAAAACCTGACGTGATTTGTCGATAGGTCTTCCTATTACATAATATACACGGAGTTAGTGTTCAGCAGCGCAATAGATGTTTGTTCTGGTGGTGATCGTGCTCTGTATCTGTAGTGCAACCTTCAGCGTGGGTCCAAGTTGTAGTTGGCGATGGGAAGTGAAGGAGTTGTGTGTTCCCCGTGCCGGTTTCAATTAGGCAAAGAGTTATTATCATTTACGCCATCATTAATAGCATAATAGCTGCCTCGGGTAATGAGTCATTTCGGGAGCAGGACGATTCAGGATGTATAAAGTGCACTATAGTTATACAGAGTGTTGTGCATTATATGATGTATTTTGCTTTCACTTCAAATATAAGACTTTTTTGTATACTGCACATTGGAATACTAGTATATTGTATACAAAAGGCTGTCAGTTCGCTTCAATCCATTTGTTTCAATGGCTTTGGTTAACTTGACTAAAATAGAAAACAATTGCCAGGGAGTAAAACTAAAACTATATGGATTTTCTCAATGGGACTCATTACCATCTCTAAAGTCATTATATAGATCACCATTTGGTTTTGTGTGTATCTACATTATTTCTCTACCTACAATTCTATTGCTGTGGATGCCTTATAGGATCTTATTAAGCATAAACAATATGCACGTTTGTATGTAAATGCACTTTGTATCTCTTTCCACCTACACTTTGCAATTATTTAAACACTGTTGCAGCGTGGTTTAGCAAAAACCAAATCATTGTAAATATCAACTGAACCAAATTAAGCTGAGTAGCATTAAAGAATGAACCAGTGAGATAAGATATTGAAAAACTTTTTAATCAAGAACGTGCAATTTGTTATATTCAGCAACTTTACGCAAAATGCCTCTCTATTAATACACTATTATTGGCAAAAATACAAATGGAAGGGCCAGTGTACAGCATCAAGATAATGTATTGTCACTGATGATTTTTATTGCACATCTGCAACTATCTATTTCCATTTATTTCATTAACATGAAGATTCCTGGGCTGTCGCAAAAATCTGGAGAAACAGCTGGCTTAACAGTGGAAAATAGGTGCAGATTATTAGTAGTTTGGATTGATTTTTTAATAGAGTATGTATGCATGCCACTGTCGTACTCTTTAGTTAGCTGCAAATAGCAACAGAGGAATAGTTTAGGGTCCACCGGCAATAGATGAAATGCATTTGATTATATTTATCCACGGGCAGATGCAGATATACATGTGCTATGTGCTTCCCTCAATCAGTAGAAGTCTCTAATGTATCGTAATCGTACTAGAATGCTCGTGTGTGACGAATGGATGGGCAGGGAAGAAGTGCTGATTAGATTTGGATGCACCAAATGGATTAAAGCTTTGTTTTTGTTTTCCTTCTACCTGCCCTTCTAACATTGGATTATAGTATTTAGCTCCATTCTGGATACAATTGTATTTTCATGTTATGCGTCGTTTCGATGAAGCCCCCGATCAGATGCAAATTAGGCTCGTAAAGTACAGCAGATTTAGAAGGAAGAGAATTAGTAAGAAGAGGACAATAGGGAGAACATATGAGTAATCTGACATAAAAGTCCATACACCCTACGCATGAAAATAGAAAACACAATAAATCCGCTTCTGACTACGATTCCAACTCCCGTTCTAGCTTCAACTCGGACGTGGAGAAGATCTGACTTTGAATTCCAATTTCCTACCAATGGGGCCCTCCATAAATTACATCGTGCAATTTAGATTAAATATATATGTAGGTACTTTCTGAAAAGGGTAATCATAATCCATGCGTTCTGTAACGTGGTAAATCATGCTATTTAGTTTAAGAAAGAATTTAATCACAATCTTTGCATATAAAGAATAAACCAATCTGCTTAATAGACTTTTCGAAACAGCAATTCATCTTGTTTGACACCTTTTTGAAAATGTTGGTTTCTAGTTTTGACCTTTTTGAAAGGGCCAATTTCTAGTTTAGCTCCTTTTTAAAAAGATTGATTTCTAGTTTTGATCTTATTGAAAGGGCCAATTTCTAGCTTAGAACCTTTTTAAAAGGGTTAATTTCTAATTTTGACCTTTTTGAAAGGGTCAATTTCTAGTTTAGTACCTTTTTGAAAATGTTAATTTCTAATCTCACACTTTTGGAAAGTGCTAAATTGTAGTGGATATAAACAGTGCACAACATCGAGGTTTACCAGTTGTGAATAGGTTAAGTTTAGAAATGGGCAAACTAATGCATTCACAATGGTGATTACGAAACAACTTAACAAGTTTGACCAACAAGTTTTTGCACAAACGTAATAGCTGAAAAGCTCCAGGCGTTTCGAAATTGCTCCATATACGTATATAAATGTAAATTCATACAAGGCAGTACACACAATTCACTTATATCTATCTATATATGTATATATATGTGTGTATGAAGAAGGGAAGAAAGTAGTAGTAGGGGCTTCAACGTGGATTGAATACGTACGTGATCTTCCTGAGGTTGACTGTCCCTCTCTTTGTTGTTTTTCAGTTCATCCCCTAATTCAAGTTCCAAATCAATTAATTGCTGCAGCCAGAGGACTTGATATTCTCTTAGAGTGCACTGCGGAAGCTTCCCCTAAAGCCATCAACTATTGGACCAGGGAATCAGGTAATCACATTTAAAATCAAAATAATCCACCTACCAATCATTATACTCGTACTACCTTGTATTTACTTGTCTTCACTTGCTTACACGCTTTCGTATGGGTAGACGCGTCGCAGTGAAAGCGGCCAATACAAACTAGGTACCTATATAATAATACAACTTCATAAGCACACACGCATATGCTATATACAGGTATGTAACTATCACTCACCATGGTAAATATTGACAATTTTAAAACATGGAATGGGTGTACAATTCATTCATCTTCAAAATTGCAACGTCTTCCAAAAAGAATTCCTACACAATCCAAATGACCCACATCTACATCAACATCAGTGAACGACAAAACTTTCTTCCGTATTTTCTCCAGTAGCTTTTCTTAAATGGCTTTTTTGTGTGGTAATGTGGTAGTGGGAATTGACAGTATTGTAAATGACAATGTAAATCGTGTAAAAAAATGAGTCAAAACAAAACAAAGCACAAGAGTTTAGTTAGCAAAGTTGAACAAGCCAGGAAATAATTCAGTATGTGAGAGAAAGCAAGCATTAAGCTATGAGTTGGGATTGAATTAGAATTGTTTTCCAATTTTTGGTGGAGTTTCATCCACTGTCTTTAAGGAAAGGGAGGAAGGAAATAAGGATTAAATATGGGGACCTAGTGTACCGTACTTTCTCGGATATTAACTTTCCCTATAATTCAAAGAAAATCAAAAGTATATGTATTGAAACCGGGCCAATAACTCGATAAAATACGGTAGGAGATAGTACTATGTGTAATAGAAAAGGAGGAAGAAAAATGAAAAGTTTTAGTGAAGGATAATAGAATGAGTAGGGGAAGCGATGGAGGGAGAAAGCATGGTTAAAAACATGTAAAAGGTTGGGTCCACCGTTCCTTTGAAGAGCGTGAAAAATTATCATGATCACTGCCAAATATGCTAAATAAGTGCGAGTCATTTCTCAACCATGTGACTTCCCCATCCCGACCCCTTATATGGGTGTACATACCTCTCAGGTTACATCTGTTGAAGGGAATGGAAATAAAAGTATTCCTTCTTTAGCTCCTTTCTCTCCTTTCACATTTCCAATGCCGGATTGGAAAGGACACCCTAAACCACACAAGCATAGACTCCATCTACTACTAGTATAAACTAAAATTGAAGGGAGCAGTATACACATACAAGGCATCAAAGTAAACTAAAACAGGGTCAGGCGAAAGAGAAAGCGAGATATCTACCCCTTCATGGACTATGTTGATATCACATTTTGCGTTTTATTTAAAGAATTCTTGTATGATTATCTGTAAGATCATATTCGGTGAGTATGGTTGAAAGTGTAAAGGGTAGAGATGCTTTGGTTTGGCACCAAATATATTGCGATGCATTTCTAGCATACATGGAGAAAGCATTACATATTGACGTATATTTGTATATTATGCTAATCTCATTTCTTCCCTTTTCCTTTGTTATTGACATGATCAAATCTAAAAACTCCACCTCTGATTTATTTCATTTACAAACACCCACACACTCTCACTCCCTCAAACAGTGAAAAAAGTGAAAGTGGAGATGCAGAGTGCAAGGATTTCTTTTGATAAAGAATTGAATAAGTGCCTCTACATTACACAGATCATATTACCGATAAATTTGTAGAAATTTTGCCTTTTATGTGAATATATTTTTAGGATGCACATCTATAAACATATGTAGGTACACGTGTCTATATATATCCGTGTATGTAAAAATACGAATTGAAGTTAAAGTTTCTACACAATTATAGTGCATCTTTGTGGCATGAATCATATTGTATTATACGATCTCGTTTGCTGTGGTTTTCTTGTAAAGCCGTCCTCTAAAGACTGGGACATTCGAAAAGGAGGATGGAGTGAGTTGGACGTATTTGGTTGATGAAAGAGCGGTGGTCACAGTCGGTGTTAATTAGACGCATAAGCTAATTTTAGCGCTGCGTTAAGCATGGGGTGATTATCCATTAAAAGTTTACACATGGCAACATCAGTGCACGACACACTGTAAACACTGAAATACAAAACGTTGCGTATGGAAATTCCTTTACGTTGCATTTTACGCAAATCATAGCGGCAGTATAATAACTATGCAATTATTGAGGGTGAGATGCAAAATGTACTATCTTCAGAGTAGGAACTATGCATTAATTCAGTAATTTAGCATCGGTGGTGATTGATCTTGCATTGACACTGCGTATTCCCGTCTGATATGAAGAAATAACTATAGCGGACATGCGACGGGGTTTTGGTTTGCGTTTGGCCAGGCATGATGATGAAGTCATCTGTTTTCTGTCATCACATTCCATTGCATTGCATGTGTTCAGTTCCCTCTGGCTAGACATCTGCATTGAGTAATGACTCTCTCACCAGTACCAGTTCTCTGTTCACGTCCATTCACCATGTGTTCACTGTGCTCAATAAGCAATAGCTATACAGAACTGTGAATATGATCCTTTAAACTTCAACTCCAATAATGTTTGAAATTAGAGTGCGATGCAAACAAAGGCAAAGGAAACCATCACCAAATTAAATCAGGGTGCATCCCTATCAAGTTGATGCAATGACAATCTGAAATAAAATTGTTTAAAAAGGGTTTACTCCACGCATATACTGAAACCCTACATAAAAAGCCATAACATACTAAATCGATCTTTCAAAGATCGAAAATGGTTTATAAAAAATAGAAGGTCCTTCTTGAATATAGATTTTAAGCTAAAAATAAGCGTAAGGTTGAATATTGAATTACACCAAAAGTTGTTCCACCCTGACCAATTCTTTCTGGCGTTAGCTTTTGTTGTATGTGAAACCTACATTGGATAACTTTCACCTTTCTCTTCGTATCTACAGTATGCATTGTTCTGTACTGCAATGCACTTTTTTGTACAGTGCCGAGCTTGAAGTTGAACCAGCTTCTATTGCTTACTGACGTTGACTCAAAGTGAAGCTTAGTTTTTATTTGTAGATTCTAAAACCATACGGGAAGACAGAGAAGGAGAGAAAGTGGATGTTGTGGATGTGATATAATGTGCTGGAATGGCGGGATCTATTTTTACCCACACCAACTTGTTTCTTGAATTTTTCACGAGTATTTCAGATAGTTGTTGGCTGTTGGTTGTAAAAGAGAAAGTAAAAAGTAAAATTCGAGGAGGGTTGTGGGTACGGAGCTTTGAGGGGCTACAGCATGGGTATCTCTCCGTATGAAAGGGAGTATGGGTGTTTAGCTTGGAGGAAAGTATGTGAGGAATGCAATAGATCTTGTTTAGAATGCATTTCTTCTCTCCAAGTCGTCGACTGGCCGGGGTTGCTTCTTCTAACTCCTTGGCAAGAGTAGCTAGTTGCCTAGTTTTACGCTTTTCCTTACTGAAGGAGCAGAATGGCTTTTTTGAAATTGTTGAACAAAATTGTTCTTACATTGAGACAAATCACATTTTCCGGTTTCATTTGCCCTTGAAATAAGCGTAAAACTGCCCAACATTTTCACAGCGTCTAAACATACGTTTTACATCTAAATAGTGTGAAGAGGCTTTTTACATGCAACCAGAAACGTATTTTGCTTCTTTTCAAAAACGTGTAACATCGCATTTGACACTTGCCCACAATCGTATTTTGAACCTGTCAGAATTAGTGCAATTGAACTGTCATTTTTAATTAATTGAATTACACGAGCATTTCGCTATAGTGATTTTGAGAAATTAAATTTTGCAACACTTTGCTTCTTCAGAAGCGTTAGCTTTTTTGCCTTTCGTTCACCCAAGTCCCACAACCCGGGCTCTCTTCACTCTGTTTCTACGGTACAACTTTCTCTTCTTCTTCTCCTTCTCGAGAAGTCAAGTAGAAAATTTCTGATCGACTTCTCCACTTTGTAATTTCAACATGTGTGCATCTTTAAAGGAACATCTAAAACATGTTTTCAGTTCCTTCCCTTCTTTCACCAACTATTCCTTATGTATTTGTATCCCTGTCTACTGATACAATCTACTTGCGTAGGTACATACGTTGCAATATATGTATACAGCATATCGACTAGGTGCGCTTTCCCCGTGTAAACAATGTAAACCAGTATCCACAGAAAACAATAGACAACAAGAGTGAGAGAAAGAGAACGAAGAACCAGAAGTAAAGGCAGACACGGATATCGAGAGAAAGGAAGGAACACGCACAGGCGGCAAGCGGAAAAAGATAACCAAAGTATAAATACACGAATTCTTATCTCTAAAGATCTTCTCCCTTGTTCTACTTGTGAGTCTCCTTCCTATTCAGCTTCTTGTTAGGGGCGGTTTAATTATTACAACCTAGAAAATATAACTTTTTAACAAAGTGCAAGAATCTAACGAAAAAAGAAATACTTTCTAAATTATACGAGTTTAATTTTTGGGCATTTTTTCTACCTTAGTTGTTTTTGTGTACTTCAAAATCATACACATTCTATGTTTTATCGTTCTGAAAAGAGTAAATGCATTGTTTGCACTTTCTTAAAAAAGGAGAAATAGCATATTTGTATTTTTTGAAAAGGATACAACTAATGTTTTCAATTTATAAAACGTTTACGTAACATCTTTGTTCATTTGTAAACCTGTTAAATACTATATTCTTCCCATTCCCAAATATTTGAAAAGGAAATTGCCTGGCCTTTCTAAAAACTGTTCAGCCCAACTACACGACGTAATAATTGAAAAGACCCGTTGTAGCAACAGTAACTATATACATAATGACTTACACTTGTACAAGTATACAGATGTATATATACTTTTGTTTTTTTGGTCTTGATACATTTCCAATTCTTACTGCATCCCTCCCGGTGGAAGGTTGCAGTGCAGATTAGAAGCGGGGCTAAGACTGGGACTAGAATTACACATAAATTGTGGATGTTCTGCTTTCTAAGTGCGCAACATACTCCCTTATATAGCTGCTATAGCAACTATGTGTATCCTACGTATATATATGGATATAGTGGTGCATACCTACTCTGCATCTACCCACCCACTCACATACTTATGTATATGTACGGAACCTTCGCTTTCATGCACACATTCCACACGTTCATCTAAATCTCTGTACTTTCTTTTTTCCTAAACATTACTGCAAAGGAAATTGCATTGTTAATTTATTAACCGAAATTCCGATTATTTTCTTAAACATTTTTCCACTGGTACTTATGTATTCTTAAAATGCAAGGGAACGGGGGGGGGGTGAAATCATGGGAGGGAGGAACTAAATGCAAATACCAGGAAAGCAAAGCTAAAGCAGTTCTTTTCTTACTTTTTTCCAGAGCCTCTTTTAAAATATAATAATTAACTTTGGAGGGTGTCAGTTCTTAAACTTGTTTTGTTTTTCTTTTCCCTTTTCAATAGTAGCCTTTACATACGGAATTGTTCAGCCAGCTCTGTCTAATCGTAAGTTTCATTTCCATATTACGAGTTTCTCTCCGTGTGATTTACCTTCGTTCTTGTGCAAAAAATCTTTTTGTTTTATACATTTTTTTATTTGTAAAAATTTTGCTTGTTTTAACCCGATTCTGAGAACTTTGACACCCATACATTTTTATGGATTTGGATAAAGTAGGTTTTTCTTCACTGATTATACTTACCTATTTGAGTTGCTCTAAATCTACCCCCATAAAGTGAAAGCTACTGCCAAAATAGTGTTTTAATGCTATTTTTTAGACAGTAATTAATTTAATTTCTAAGACCAACATACGTTTGTATTTTTAAAGTATCAGTTTCAAAAGTAATATTTCTGAAACGTCCATACCAATAAAAATATTTTTTAAACCGCAAATGCATTAAAAACAGTTCTTAAGGTTGCAGAATTTTTTAATATGATTTGTATGTTATTAGTCCGGTCTAGATGGTTCTTTGTCGGTCTATAAATAATCTGATAATTTGTAGCAGTCAATTATACCAGAAACATGAAAGAATTCCTTCACCATTTAGAACCGTCTTTAGAACAAAGACGGAGTATTGCAGACTGTATTGGTCGTTCTAGTCATCGTAATTAAGTTGTTAGCTTTTTGGTGGAAACTTGACTGAAGCCTCCACCTGACATCAGAAGAAGCTTTTGGATGGCTTGTAAGTGTTGGTGTATCTGTACATTGTCGGTATATGGGTGGTTGGGTCTGTGATAGTTTGTCTTGCTCTTGTTGTTCCAGTCAAACTGGTAATCATTTCTAAATTAGGTTAGGTGAAATTGAAACTTTTCTTCTCCCTTATTTTTTCTTGCCCCACTACACAATCATAATGGACTCGCCAATGTTTTTCTTGAGGGCTCCAAGTGTTCCATTCTTCCTCCTTTCTTTCCTCCTCTCTTTAGACGCAGAGATCTTTTGTTCAATCGCTCACTGAGTCAGTTTAGGCAGTCTCGGCTGTGTCAGTGCAAAGATAGCAGGCCGTTAATGAAGAGGCAGAATGATCCTTCAGCAAATACTAAACGCAAAGTGAACTATCTCTTTGTAATAATCCACAAGTTTAAACACGAAAGTAGGCACTCATGCGCACAGGATATTGTAACATTTCAGAACATGTACATTTGACATTTTGCACCTTTTCAAAAATGTCTAAAGCTGCCAGTTTGCTGCTTTTAAAAGTAATATATGTAAAACATTTTGCACCTTATTGAAACGTGTACACAAAACATTTTGATACTTTTCAAAAACATGTAAATATAACATTTTGCACCTTTCTAAAAGCATGCTGGATAAATACAACTGTTTTCTTTCTTGTAAAATCAAGTGCATCATTATTGCTGCTAATTAAATTTCGAAGAAAGCATTTTGCCTCTTCAGTAACGAAATATACGTCCATCTCTTCAATGAATCCAAATGTCCGCTCACCATACGTCAAGCTGAACGCTATTGCCGTCTATGAACAAGAGGAACGTAGAAGGAACAACAACAAAGATCCCTCTCCTAAGAAATCTCATTAGTTTCATCAAATTTGGATTCGGAAAAAACTCTTTGACCATATTTCTATGTAAAGCAATAGAAAAGCTGTAGCAATGACGATGGCTATGGTCGTAGCTGTAGAGAGCGAAGCTAAATCCAAACTCAATGTATGTAAGTAACATACTCATACGCAACAAGGACACTAATAGGAATACCCCTCTCAAAATGGCACTGTAACTGCAACTGCTTTTACAGTATGGCGATACGTGTATTGTACTCCCCCTTATTTTTTCTTATTACAACAAAATACATGAATATACACAAAAGGAAGCTCATATCACTCAGGGAGATCGCAAATATCTGTACAGTATACTGATACCGTAATTCTCATAGCAGTATTAGTTACCCTCGGCCTTAGTAGCTATTCCTAAAATGGCTAATAATTTTCATAAGCTAAAAATTTCAAAAAATGGCAGTCCACAATAACACACAATTTTTATTTTATAAAAACAGCATTTAAAGCAAATTATTCTCACTTCTATAAAACGCTTTATAAAACGCTAATTTTTGTAAAAACACTTTTTAAACGTCAAGCACAACAATTAACTGCTTCATGTTTTCTTTTGCATTTTTATAAAACAAAACTACTTTTCAAAAATCAATTTCCGAAACATACATTGTTTCCATATTCAGTATATTCCTTTAAAGCTATCATTTTTACACCCGAATGGGTAAAAAGGCGATTTTAAAAAATCTATTTCTAAAACAGTCTAATTTTGAAAATCCTCACTCTACACACTGAACTTCTGAAAATCTTAAATTATTTTAAACCCGTAAATAATAGCAGATTTACGGTAAAATGTAGCTATATATAGGTGTGGATTTCAGCCAATGTCCCCCATGTTAGTCACAACGTGTGTTGTAATACTTATAAAAAAAGAACCCAGAGAAAGCAGATGAGTGAAAGGGAGTGTGTGTGTCTGTGTGTTAAAAAAAAGAGAAAGGAGAAGCGGACGGTTGAGGAGGAGATGACAAAGTGAGCATGAAACCCTCTTTCCTCTTTTTTCAAACACAAACATCGCCACCGTGAAGGACGGCTGCTTCTCATTCGATTTTCTACCAAATGAACCTACCATCCGCCCACACACAAAAGATCTAATACCCAATTTTCTACAATTACGCTTCCTCCCCTATATGGAAAGATCAAAACCAACCATGCTCCATGATACCAATGTGAAGTAGCGTTTTAGTTGCAAGACATAACAGTGCATGCATTATTACTGTTAAAACTGTGCTAATTTAGTCTCACGATTTGCGCATATGTGGACACCTACTGAAAAACGTAACTATAAGAAAATAAGGATATTTTTTAAAGCGTTAAATGATGCTTTAACCTTTTCGAAAAGGTACTATATCCAGTTTTACATAGGTAACTATGAAAGTGTTAATTTCTTGTTTTGACCTTTTTAAAAGTGTTATTGTCTTGTTTTGGCCTTTTTGAACGTGA
>JAQFZC010002075.1:0-25063 GCA_034695205.1 Dicyrtoma fusca | reverse complement strand
ATTTAGTAATTGCAGCTAGCAAATTACTATCGCTTTCGTCCTGTCACGACACTGCTAAATTTATCGTCGTGAACAACATTCAAGATCGACTTGTGACTTGTAAACAAAGTTTATGGCTAGTGCTCAAATAAATTGCATTTTCATTAGTATCCGTAGAACCCTCTCAGTTGAGACTGTCCTATGTAATGCCATACAAAAATCTCCCCCGCCCTCCTGACCATTCTCTTAATCATTGCGTAAATGGTTTTCTTTTATCATTAAACCCATAAATTCTATTTAGACCCAGTGACCTTTTGCATAATATCATTTATGTACGCCTCTTTATGAATTAAAATCTCAAAGGGAGCTATTTAAATGTGACGTCAAAAAATAAAATATAAAACCTGGGGTTTTAACGAAGCACAAACTAATAAAACTTTATTATTAAAATAAAAGTGGGGCTTCGCCCCACTTGGTTCGCTAGGCAGGTAGGCACTTCACCACGGATATTAGGATCTATTCTTCGAGCTTCAATTAAATATCTTTGGTAGAACATATCATCGAGGCTAACCAAGTGGGCTTCGCCCACTTGGTGGCCTCGATGATATGTTTTACCGAGAATATTTAATTAAACCTCAAACATATTAAGATAAATACTTGTTCCTATTTTCGAATTTTTTAAAAACCAAAAAATTTCAAAGTGAAATTGCGACCCGGCACTCACGTCCGAAGGAGACGTGTAATACATTGTTTTAAAGGAAATTGCATGTAAAATAGGAATTTCAGGGACTCACAGGTTGGTATGGAACTTTAGCACAAACGTTTTTCATGTAAATGTTTTTTCACACTTTTTTAACTTTTTTGAAAATATTTCAAAATCTGAATATCCAGTTGAAAAACTAACTTCAGATCGGTTATCTACTCCTCATTTCCGTTCAAATGATGTATTGCACGTTAAAATTACTCCAATATTCTCAAAAACAAAATTTTCCGCTAAATTATACCTATTCTTTATAATTATAAAAATTGCACGCACGTACATAATAAAAACTGTCTACATAACTACAAATCTATAAATGGCAAAACATGGGAACTATTAGCATGTTATTGGCCAGGTTAAACCAAGAGTAAACAATAACACAATTGGTGGTTGTAGGACAGTATACCTTTTTTCCTCACGTACCACCCGCCGTTTATGTCAACCCAATTTTTTACAAAATAATCAAGAAAAACATCGCAATCTTTTACCAGTCGCCATTTTAGTATAAATAATTCCACTGTCTTCTTGAACACCAAGGCTGATGGAGAAAAATGTAACTGCACTATGTTCTTGCGAATGGCTGCATGGTCAGTGGAATTCGAAATGTAATGTAGTATTTTTTTATCGATGTTTCGGATTACATGAGCGTAGCAATGCATTCGTTCACAATCAGTGGGCCCAAATACTGTAACAATACACTTACTATACTTGCATTTACTGTGTTTCTCGAGTTACAAGTAAAAATTAATATATAAATAACTTACCTTCAAGCAGCCGGCGAAGCTGTTCAACTTTCTTTAACATTTAAGAAAATATATGCCCTACTACCTTATATTTATGCTGTTGGTAAACCTATCTTTTTAGTAGTAAACTTGTTTTATTCGGCGGGGAAACTTTGAAAGCCCTGGTGGGCAGGACATCCTTTGTTGGCTTTTTTAATTTTGGTGGCCAACTGAATTTATCCTGGGGGCCAATAAATTTATAACCGTTATAACGGGACCAACCGGGAGTTTTGAAATTCATAAAAACGGAGCCATTGGCCTTACGGGAACTATTATTAGTCAGTTATAACCCAATTCCTGTTTTTCATTGCATTTATTACACAATATAAGTATGCCACAGCCTTGAGACAAAATATGTCAGAATTGAACATCTGAAATTAAGCAGGCTGAAATAAAAGGTATCATTAACGAATTACGTTTGCATTCCTTTCATTGTCGAAGTAAACATGAATGTAGAAAAGTGGCGTTTACAGAAAAAAGTACATGATTATTCATGTAATTTTAAAAGTAAGAGAAAACGATTTACACATAACATTTCCAGTAATGCAGATTTCATTAAAAGCAAAGTGGCCAATCTCCATTTTTTAACATGCTAACAGTTGCTTGATATAGCGTTGAATCGGAAAAATGGAGATTAGCCACTTCGTAGTTAGTGTGAACTGAAACTTGGCCACTTTGCTTTTAAGGACCGGCCATTTTGCATCTACAGCAACGATAAATACATAAAGCTGGAAACTGAAAAACAAAAATAGTTTGAATGTTCCTTAAAGCTGCCTTGACTTTTTTGGTGTATGGCCATAAAAGTATTTACCTCCCATACCCATGCACTTAAATATAAAATAAAGGCACGGTAGTGTTTACTTAAAGTTTTCTTGTGCTAAAAAAAGAAGATTTGAGTCCCATACTTTACTTTTGATTTGGACTTCGACCTGAGAACTATTCCATTGCAGTGATTTTGACCCTGAGTTCTTCAGAGATTCATTTAATTCAATCATTCGGAGATCCTTTTGCTAGAGCACTAGTAGGGTAGAGTCGAGTAATTGTGATATTCGGGCTATTGTGATCCTTAAAAAAAAGTATAACGGCGTTTGCAAAAAATATTTCTCGTATTGCTATTACTTTAAAACATTCTTTTAAGTACCTTGCATAGAATTATTGGCGCCCATGTTTTAAAAACTAAAGTTCTGAACGATTAGGAACCGTATTAGCCGGAAAGTCAAAAATAAAAGATCCTTTTCTTCGTCGTCGGTCAACTTTCGTTCAACCTTAACCTCAACTAAATTACTTGGGGATATTTATGAAGCGCCCTAACTTTATGAGCGTCAGTTGTGTTAAGTATTTTAAAATTTAAATGAATATATTAATTGTAGTGCTAATCTTTCGAATGCTGGTTAATTATTCGAGATGATGGCAATTGTGATCGAAATTGGACGGCTATTGTGATCGCTAGAAATTGCTGTTAAAAGAGGCTTGAAAGCTTTTATATTTTAAATAATGAAGAAAAGCGAAAAGGGGGATATACATTTGATTTCCGATTTAGCAAAAGCATTTTTAAATAAAATCGATTAAAATTAACGTGTTTTCATTACAGTATATTTTGTACATGATTTTACAATTCGACCATGATTATGACAATGCTTTAATGATTTCTTGCGAAGTGTTACACAATAGTTAAACGCAGGCTCGGACCCAAGGGGACAGCAAAGGTGCTCCAGGACCTTTGCTGAGTATACTGATGAGAATTTTTTTTAGCATTGCTAGGTATACGGGAATTTTTAGAAAATCAAAAATCACTTAGCACCCCCCTTTGGATTTCAGCACCCCCTATTAAACATATCTGAACCCGCGCCTGGTTTAAAGCATCGATCACAATTTCCATCAATGTTCCTATTTGCACTGATTCCAGATCGTGTCATTGAATTAAGCACTATTAAATAAGTTGGCGGCCGATTTCAAAACTTTATTCAGATAAATATACACAAATGTTAGTAGTTGTTGTTAATTTTTTCATATTAGAAAAATACTCAAGTATATAATTTTTACTAAAACATTTACTACCTACGTTAAAATCGATCACGATTACCCTACGCTACCCTAATCCCTAAAATGGCAACAGGTAGTCTCATTTTTGAAGCAAACAAAACACTTCTGCGAAAGTTTGGGATTACACACTCTATTAAAATACGTCTGACCAAGCTAAATGTAATCACAAGTGCGCTGTTAAACCACAGGCAGAAAGAAAATCATTTTAAGTGCGCTCACTGTAGTTTTACTACTAAATATTCTGGGAACCTTAAAATTCACATTCGTCGACACACTGGCGAAAAACCCTACAATTGCCATCGCTGCACGTTTGCCGCATCAGACAGTTCTAATTTAAAACGTCATTTGCTGCTTCACACCGGAAAAAAACCGTTTGCATGTACTCTATGCACATATAAGTGCTTCACTAAAAATGACTTGGATACACACGTAAGAACCCACACAGGGGAAAAATTGCACAAATGCAACTTTTGCGAAAGCCAATTCAATACACACTCAAATAAAAACACTCACATGAAAATGTGCAAGAAAAATACGAAACAGAATGATGCCACGTGGGTTGAAAACCAAAAGAAATTCAAATGTACTTCCTGCGAGTTTAGAACGTTTGTAAATTGCAACACTGAACTCTAAACTGGGATCGTATCTATTATATCTTAGCTGTATTTTGGTTTAACAAGAAAATAGTAAGCCAAAATATACCGATGTATAAATAAAGCTGGGATATCTGACAAATAAAAATATTTTGAACGTACCTGAAACCTACCTTGACCTCTTGGTGTTCACATTTTTGCACACACAAGAGAGAAGCGGTACAAATGCACTTTTTGTAAAAGTGGATTTTCACAGAAGGGGCCCAAAATTCCTATGAGAAGAGATTCAAATTCAATCCAGGCTCAAAAGACAAAGAATGGGTGGAACAGCAAAAGAAGATCAAGTGCAACTTGTGCAACTACGCGTCAATTGAAAGTCGCAACCTGCGTGTTCATTTAAGAACCCATACGGGGGAAAGGCCATACTCATGTAAACTTTGCAACTTCACTTGTTCAACAAGCAATAGTCTAAATATACACTTAATGACCCACACAAAAGAAAAACCATTTAAATGTTCTCACTGTGACTTCACTACAGAAGCTACAAAACGAAGTCTCACCATGCATTTCAAAACAATGCACTGTAAACAAGTTCTACCGAGGAAATTTTCTTGTCAGTTCTGTTTGAAAAAATTGTACAACTCCACCAACTTAAAAAATCACCGCTTGACACACACCGGGGAGAAACCGCACGTCTGTCAGTACTGCCAAAAAGGCTTTTCACAGCTTGGCAACAAAAAAAATCACGAAATGTGCTGCCAATTAAATCCAGCTAGCAATGCAGCTCATAAAATAGGAAAGTATGAGTGATGGGACTTGATCAAACAAGTTCAAAAGAGCTATTTTTGAAAAACAATGTTATACAAAGTTACTAGATTTGTAAAATAATATCGTTTTTAATAGTGCTGACCTTAAGAATGTACACTATTTAAACTTTAGTGCCAAAATACACATTTCAGCTGTATAATAATATAATTAAACAGTTACCACTATTGAACCTGTCAACTTTACCGTACATGACTTCGTACTTATCTAAATCTTGTTGCCTATATGCTTATAATTACAAAAGGCAATTTTAACAAGATACGTTTGAATAAGGGATTGTGTTTTAAATCTATGCACTATTTGCTCACAAATATTCTACACTTCACGAAAATTAATGCAAAGCAAACACATTCACCAATGAGATAGGAAAACTATGTATAATTATATAATTACCGATAAATAAACAGCAGTAGCACTGATTCGTTACTATTTTCTCCAACAATTAATTGTAAAACAGGTGCGTTATTTATTTTAGATTTAGGTTTTGACATTGTAATGATTTTCAGGTGCTTTTTTCACTATTTTCTTGTCATTCCAAATTTTGCTTTAATTTTAATTTTAAATCAATTTGAAACCTACGCTTATTGTTAAATTGCAATTTTACCATTTTCTTATTACTTTGTAGTTCTTCGGAATCTCAAATCTCACCAAGCAGCAGTTAAAGTGTAACAGTTCAGAATTAGGGAATCCGTGCGAGCCTATAACTATCCATGGGCCTTGAACAATGTTTTCTGGAAATGCGGAAATCCCAACCCTGAACTCTAGACTTGGAGCGTGTCGATGTCTTCTTAGCTCTGTTTCAGTTTTATTATTGACGAATGGAGCATGAATGCACAAAAATCACGTCTGCAGAAAAAAGTAGGTACATGATAATCTATGTGATTCAGAAGAAAGTAAGATAAACAGACATCCAAATCATAAATCAGTATTCATGGCAAAAACCGTTTGTATAGTATAAGTATATATATATATAATATCATACGCACATTATGCAGATAATAAGAAATCCATTAGGTAATGATCATTTCTCCAACGTCCCGATGGTTTCTTCCTGGCAACCTGACTGCTAGTACGAACTAAAAGGAAAGTGTATTAATGTATTTTGTTTCAAAACTAGGCAATAAAAGCGAGACTGTGAGCCTTGAACTGTGCCGTCTGGAAATGTGGAAATTGTAGCCCTAAAATCTAAACTGGGATCCCGTCTATGTTTCCTTAGATGTAGATATTTCTGTTTAAAGGGAAAAGGAGAAACCAACATATTTCAATGTAGCTATACATAAAGATGGAAACCCTGACAAAGCAAATATTTTGAATATTCCTTTGAACTCGTTGGACCTTTTTGGTGTTTAGTCATAAAAGTTTATTTTTGCCTCACCTACGTGAGCACTTAAATACCAACTGCGCAGTAGCCGTTCACTCAACCTTTCCTTGAGTTGAAGAAAGACGATTTTGGGTCCCTCACTTTATTTTCGGCTTAGACTTCGACCTTAGAACTATTTCAACGCAGTGGTTTGATGGTGCGTTCTTCAAAGCTCCATTTAATTCAAATATTCTAACGACTTTTTGCTACAGCAGTATCACTAACATGGAAACAAGGAATCCAATTTCCACAGAAAATAAAAGACTTCAGCAGAAGTTTGGAATTACACACTCTGTTGAAATACGTCTGACGAAGGTTTTCATCACAAGCGCTCTGTTAAATTATAAGCAGAAAGAAAAACGCTTCAAATGCATTGACTGTAATTTCAAGACTCAATATTCGAACAGCCTTAAAATTCACATCCGTCGACACACAGGAGAAAAACCCCACAAGGTCAATCGGTGGAAGTTTGATACAACAAACTATTCTGGTTTAGAAACTCACGGCTTTACACTGGAAAAACACCGATCGGTTGCACTCTATGCAAGTACAAATGCTTCACAAAATACGCACTGCAAGTTCACGTGAGAACACATACGGGGGAAAAATTGTACAAATGCGACTTTTGCAACAAGCGAATCACTGCAAAATCAAATAAAAACAGTCATATGAGAATTTGCACGAAAAATCCGAAGTTAAGTGATACCACGTGGATGGCGAAGCAAAAGAAATTCAAATGCACCTCCTGCGATTTTACAACGGCAACAGCACAGACTCTAAAACATCATTTAATGATTCACACCGGCGAAAGGCCCTTCCCTTGCTCCCTTTGCACCAAGCGTTTTAAGCGACAGGGAGACTTGCGTGTTCACATTTTCACACACACGGGAGAAAAGCCCTACAAATGTACCTTTTGCGAAAACACATTCTCACAGAAGGGGCCCAAAAATGTCCATGAGAAGAGATGCAAATCCAATCCTAGCTTAACAGACAAAGAATGGGTGGAACAGCAAACGAAGTTCAAGTGTCACTTGTGCAAGTTCTCGTCAGTGGAAGGTCGTAGCCTACGTGTTCATTTAAGAACCCATTCGCGGGAAAAGCCATACTCATGTAAACTGTGTACCTTCAAATGTTCAACACGCGGTGCTCTTAATAGCCATCTAACGACCCACACAAAAGAAAAGCCATTTAAATGTTCCGTTTGTGACTTCACCACAGCTAGAAATCAGAGTCTCAACATGCATTTCTTAAGAATACACAGTAAACAAGTTCTTCCGAGGAAATTTTCTTGTCAGTTCTGCTTAAAAACGTTTTACACCTCCTCAAACTTAAACGTCCACCTGTTGAGCCACACCGGGGAGAAACCGTACGTCTGTCAGTACTGCCAAAAGGGTTGGACACAGCTTTGCAATAAAAATATGCACGAAAGGTCCTGCAAGTTAAATCCTGCAAACAAAAATGCTAAAGCACAAAAGATGAAGCTTAATCAAACCAAATAAAGATACAATAAAATATAATCTAAAAATGGTTTTTAAATGTTGGAGCTGAGTCATGAGAAATGTTTTGACCACAACTATGTTCTTATATCGTTCATTTTTGACTTATATTGAATATTCCTCAGTTTGAACGGAAGCGAAACAACATATCAATTACAATGTAAGGTGTACAATGATATTTATTAAAAATATACATAATTATATTAACAAAACTTGGTCACGCTAAAAAATGAATATAATGAATGTCATTTGTCATAAAATATAGAAGTAGAATATAATATACCCTTAGGTAAGTTATTTGTATTGCCAGTAATTCTACATCATTCTAAACCCAAAATGGTTTTGTCTTAAAAGTGGATTGTTTAGTTTTTGGCAGCCTTTAGTTAACACATAATTGATCATCATTCTCATTTTCCATCTTTCATCTTCATAATCTTAAAGTCAAAACTAGCACAGCGTGGATACAATGGAAGCAAATAGTATAGGTAAAAACGACAAATTTTAGATAAATTTGGTATCGCACAAAACAATAAAATTAAACTGCTCCGGACTTTTTACTTCCGTTAGATGAACTATTTACCTCCTTTGGTCTTTTTGCCTCTTTCGGACTTTTTGGCTCTTGTTCCATTACAAATTAGAACCAACAAAACAACATTTAGCTTCCCACTAAAATTTTAAACATGCTTTTTTCCCTGCCATACTTTCAAGGACATCAATACATTTTCGTCTTAAAGTCTTGAACCTGAAAGTGGAAGACATAATGACATAATGACCTAAGACTTAACTTATTACATATTTAAATATTAAAATAATTTAATTAATACAATTATTATTAGTTATGTTTATAATAAAAGATAAAAATTGTAATTAATTTATTTAAACTCTTGAGCTATTTCGATATTTTAATCGGTTTCAGCATGCTTTTTTTAAAGCACTCTTTTGGATTAATTTTAATGTCACCATATTATGAAACCAGCTCTTATTTCATTTTTTAATTTTCACCTTACTTTCTCATAGAGATCTGAAGCAAAGCTCAGAATTATGGAATCAGTGAGAGACCTTAGCAATGCATTGGCCTTGAGCTATGTTTTCTAGAAATGGTGAACTCACAACCCTGAACTCTAGCTGTAGATCTTGTCGATGTTTTCTTGGCTATATTTCAGTTTAACGGAAAAATGAGAACCCAAGAAATGTCGATATATACATATATATAAGAATTGAACATTTGACAATTACTTGGAAGGTCCCTTAAAACTACATTGACCTTTTTCGTGTCTATATTCATAAAAGAATTTCCCTGTCAATATTTACGTTGTTTAAATAGTACTGGGTAGTAGCAGTTTGCCCAACCTTTTCTTGTCTTGAAGAATGACGTTGTGGGTCCCTTACTTTACTTTACTTTACTTTTGATTTCTACTATAACCTGAGAACGAAGTAGTCCAGTGCAGTGCAGTGCAGTGGTCTGACGCTTGCTTTCTTAAAATCTCGACTTAATTCAACTATTCTTACGGATTTTTGTCAGAAAAGTAAATAGTAAGATGGCAACAAGTAATCTTACTAGTTCTGCAGCAAACGAAAAGCTTCTGCGAATGTTTGGGATTACACACACCATCGAAATATGTCTTACCAAGGTAAATGTGATCGAGAGTGCTTTGATAAACTATAACCAGAAACAAAATCACTATCAGTGCACTCAGTGTAGTTTTACGACTTAATATTCTGGAAGCCTTAAAAACCGCATCCTTCGGCACACGGGAGAAAAACCATACAAGTGTACCCATCAATACTGTGCGTTTGCCACGTCATATAATTATAGTTTAAAACGTCACTTACTGGTGCACACCGGGGAAAAGCCATTTGCTTGTGCCCTTTGCAAGTACAAGTGTTTCACAAAAGACTCCTTGGATGATCACGTACGAATCCACACAGAAGAAAAATTTTACAAATGCAACTTTTGCGAAAAAAGAAGCACGACACTGTCAAACAAAACCCGCCACACGATAATTTGCAAGAAAAATCCAAAGCAAAAGGATACCACGTGGGTGGCAAAGAAAAATAAATACAAATGCATTTCGTGCAATTTTAAAACGACACAAGCTCAGCATCTAAAATATCACGTAATGACTCACACGGGCAAAAGGCCATTCGCTTGTTCTCTTTGCACGAAGCGTTTTAAACGACGGGGAGACTTTTCGCTTAATTTCCTAATTTGAAAACTGTATTAAAAACCAACTTTAGATCAGCAGCCTCATCGTTATTTCCGTTAAAATAGTTTAGTGTAGTTACACGTCATAAATTGATCCACTGGAGCGTCAAGCAGTTCAAGTGGCAGTTTTGCAGCACAGGCTGTTTTTAGCCCGCGTACTTTGAATATAATAGTTTTGCCTGTGTTCTGTGCACACTCCAAATATATAGTCGATACACAACAACGGGGATGCAGAATTTGGAAGCGTCCATTGTCCTATCCTGAAAATAGTCAAAGTTTGTTAGAATAAGTTTTTTTGTTACAAAACAAATAACAGACTATTGAGAACTTAATAAGGGTACATAATAAACTAAAATAAATCCTTGACTGATTACCTACCTATAATTTACTAACTACCTCATAATCTATTATTGTACATTTTCTCAGAATTAGGGAACGAAAGCAAGAACATCAACATGAGCCTTGAACTGTACTTTCTGGAAGTACGGAAACCCCAACCGTGAACTGTAGACGTGAATTGTGTTGTGTCTATACTAAGTTATCAGTTTAACGGGAAAATGAGAAGCTAAAACTTGTCTACATATAGATGTACACCAAGCTCAAATGTCTGACGAATACAAATATTTGGAAGGTACCCTAATAAACCTACCTTGACCTTTTTTGTGTATAACCATAAAAGAATTTCCCTGTGTCAGGGCTCTTGAAAGTACACCGGAGGAAAGGAAAGTTGGGAGCCTGTAGATACACCATTGAATTTGGGTTGTAGATTCAACATTTGTGCATTTAACATGCATGAAAGGGTTCCATCTACAACCGTTTTATGTAAATTCAATGCAAAAATGTTGAATCTACAACCCAAATTCAATGGTGTATCTACAGGCTCCCAACTTTTTTTCCCCAGGTGTACTTTCAAGAGCCCTGCCCTGTGTCCGTATTTAGATAGTGATTTACTAGGTTGCTGTTTACAAAGAACTTTGAAGAAAGACGTTCTTGGGTCCCTCACTTTATTTTCTATCTCGACTTCGACCTGAGAGCTATTCGAGTCGTTCGACGCTGCGTTCTTCCAAGCTCCATTAATTAAACTATTATTGCGGATTTTTGCTAAAGCTGCAATAGTCACTAAAAATGGCAGAAATCAATCTAACTTCCAAAGGAAATAAAAAACTTCTGCGAAAGTTTGGGATTACACACTCTGTTGAAATACGTCTCACCAAGCTAAGTGTGGTCTCAAGCACGCTGTTAAATTATAAGCACAAAAAAGACCATTTCAAGTGCACTTACTGTAGTTTCACGACAAAATATTCCAACAGCCTTAAAATTCACATCCGTCGACACACTGGCGAAAAACCATGCAAGTGCAATCGGTGCAAGTTTGCTGCAACAAACTTTTCTGGTTTAAAAATTCACTCACGGCTTCACACCGGAGAAAAACCCTACAAGTGTCACCGCTGCAAGTTTGCAGCATCTATCAATGCTAATTTAAAACGGCATTTACAGCTCCACACCGGTAAAAAGCTGTTCGCTTGTGCTCTGTGCACGTATAAATGTTTTACAAAAGACTCATTGGATGTTCATATACGAACCCACACAGGGGAAAAGCTGTACCAATGCGACTTTTGCGAAAAACGATTTACTGCACGCACAAGTAAAACCAGTCATATGAAAATTTGCAAGAAAAATCCGAAGCAAAGTGATGCCACGTGGATGGCGAAGCAAAAGAAATTCAAATGCAGTTGGTGCAATTTCACGGCTGCACAATCACAAAATCTAAAACGTCACGTAATGATTCACGCGGACGAAAAGCCATTCCAGTGTTCCCTTTGCGCGAAGCGTTTTAAGCAACAAGGTGAGTTACGTGCTTACATTTTTACACACACGGGAGAGAAGCCCTACAAATGTACTTTTTGTGAAAGCGGATTCTCACAGAAGGGGCCCAAAAATGTCCATGAGAAGAGATGCAAATCCAATCCTAGCTTAAAAGACAAAGAATTGGTGGAACAGCAAAAGAAGTTCAAATGTCTTTTGTGCAAGTACGCGTCAATTGAAAGTACCGATCTACGTTGTCATTTAGGAACCCATACTGGGGAAAAGCCCTACTCATGCAAACTTTGTAACTACAAATGTTCAACAAGACATGCTGTTAATAACCACCTAAGAACCCACACAAAAGAGAAGCCATTTAAGTGCCATCACTGTGACTATAATACAGCTAGAAGTAATCATCTTAAGTTGCATGTCCTACGAATTCACAGCAAACAAATTCTGCCCAGGAAATTTGCTTGTCAGTTCTGTTTGAAAACGTTTTACACATCCTCTAACTTAAACGTACACCTTTTGACACACACTGGGGAGAAACCGCATGTCTATCAATTCTGCGAAAAGAGTTTTACACAGCTTTGCCGTAAAAATAGTCACAAAAGGTCCTGCAAGTTAAATCCTGCAAACAAAACTTCTAAAGCACAAACGATGAAGCTGAATCAAACCAAATAAAAATACAACAAAAATATACGGTAAATATGGTTTTGAAATGTTGGAGCTGAGTCATGACAGAGTTTTGCCCACAAGTTTGTTTCAATTTCGTTCGTTTTTTACTTTTCCGAATAATCGTCAGTTTTAGCAGGAACAACATATCAAATACAATGTAGGGTGAAATGACAGTTATTAAAAATTTGTATAAAAAAACATGGATGCCCTAAAAAATGAACGCACCGCATGCCTATTACCATGAAATACAGCTTGAGCATTTTGTCCTGGATTTAATGTTTTAAAACTGTGTTTGGTTTAGCGTGTAACCATATTTCACACGTACCTTTGCGCATAGTAAAAGCTTGCCATTTTGGTTGGATTGTAATAATTGTAATCGCCCTCTCTTTGTCCCGTGGAATTAAAACTATGATTAGAATTTAAATTGTAAGTATATGTACATACATTTAAATGGTGCAAAGATTTACACTTACAAAGTATTTGAAACCTTCACTGCCTGTTTCGTGATTTTCATATGTTCCTGGGTTGCTTGTATTTTTCTAATGATAAAAGTTGCAAGATTATTAAAGCTTTAAATTGATTTTTCCATGGTTTACTTTACTAATCCAATTCATACGTTTTCTTTTTTTTTACCGATTATTTTTACGATTCTTAATCTTACCTTAATAATATTTAACGTTGAAAACTATTCATTCAGGAGTTACAGCCTATGCAAGAGAAATAAAGAGTGTTTGTACCTAACAACCTGGCTACCGGAAACGACTGGACGATGCGATGTACAGTGTCTTTTCTAATAGTTTGAGTACAAAAATAGGCCTTGAACTTTATTTTCTGGTAATTGTAACCGTGCACTCTCGACTGTAATCGTGTCTATGTTGTCTGAAATGTTTCTTATATGTAAGTTGAATGGTCAAATTAAAAACCAACACATGAGGATCAAGGTAGAATTTCTGAGAAATAGAAATACTGGGAAGGCATGTTACCTTGAAATTACCTTGACCTTTTTTACGCACACTTGTAAAATATTTCCCTTCCCTACCTGTGTGTAATGTAAGCTGGGGCAAAACCGTGTTATGGGGCATAATCGTGGTGGGGCAAAACTGCGGAAGGGACAAAACCGTGTTGGGGCAAAACCGTGGATGAAATAATGAAACCACGTATGAAGAAAATCCGTCGCAGTGTAACAAAAGTGCCTTTTTAATTGGTTTTCAAACCGAACCTCGCCGTTTGAATCATTTTTAAATCATATTTTTTTTTACAAACAATCAAATTCATTAAAAACAAACGAAGCAACTATTAGTATGCAGTATTGGTATGCTGATTTATAATTTGAGAGCTTCCACTTTGCACTTAACATCAGAGCTTAAAACTATTTCATTCTTCTGTTCCTAATTTTTACTTTAATTGGAAAGCATAGCGAAGCTAGCATTAGCCAATTTTGCTGTTATGAATGTACGACTTGCGAATGCCTCCGACCAACCATTCATCTTTGGAATTAGCGTAACATGTAAATATTTTACCTTAATTTAGAAAATGAATTGTGCTTTCAAATCGAGTCAGCTCAAAGTACGTCATAGACAAAGGCTTTGTGCGCACAACAAAGTCATCACTGTCCTCCAATGAGGATAGCCCAACGGACACAGTATACGAATCAGAATTTGTTTTTATTGAAAATTTATGTTTTTAATGCATATTTTATAATAATTCTTTTTTTTTAATAATGTAATTAATTGCTAGACAGGTCAAACATAAATGATGAGTGCAGATTTGTGCTGATTTCTTTAGCATTCGTCACGATATCTTCTATCAGCTGCGACGGAGGAATTCCCTGTCCCTTCATAAAGTACAGGTTCGCCTGGCGGCTAACCAGTTTTTGAATCCTTATGGTTCAGCAACAGCCCGTAAATGGCCATTTGGCTAGCTCTCGGCCTCCCCTCCCCTCAAAACGAATCGAAATTTGTGTCCTCAGTCTCCTCTTAAAATATACTTCAAAATATTTTAGACCTCGGCCTCCCCTCCCCTCAAACAAACCGAAACTGTGCCCTCAGCCTCCAAAATAAACTCGCTTTTGCCATAATGAAGATTATTATTATCTGAGAGGAAGCCCGGCTACACGGGCTGCCAATGCATTGCATTGGTGCATATTCCGAATACGTGCCCCGGCGTTAATTATTGAATATAGCATGTCTAGACCCTGGCAATTATTCGGGCCCCGGCGATTATTTCTTAGGGGACAAACCTCCCATACCCCCAGAAAATCTAATCTAACCAAAAAGATAAAAAAATGATGGGGTGGCATTAAAAATCGAACAATGACACATAAGGAGTAGTTAAGTAGTTTGTACACGTTTCTTTGTTAATGCCCGCCCCGTGCTGACCTCATTGATGTCGAAATCGTTCAAGTGCTGTTTCTCGTTCTCCGTGTGTTCTTCGGTGCTGCTGCTGTCCTGTTAGTGCACAACAGCTCATAATAATATTTTTTAAGGTCCTATCATATTAATACCACAACATAAACGTCAAACAAAAATACAATTCGAGCCTTTTTTGAGGTTTAACTTATCACTTACAAATGACCACAAAGTGTTGGAAGAAGTTTCAGATGATTCCTCAGTACGTATAATTTTGGATGCTTCTCCAGCAATATCCTGTCCTGCTGTAAATTATTGCAAATGAATTGTTAGGAAATTTTAAGACAAATAAATACAGTGAACTGCAACATAGTGGACTTCACGGACCTACGAACTATATATGTAGAAGATTTAGTATGTAAAAGGTTTATTTTAAAGCATATATAGAGGTTTTGCCGGGACAGCAGTTTCAGTACACTATGTAGAAGTATCTCACTATGTCACGAGTCCACTGTAATGTCCCAACCAGTAACAACGGGTAATTTTTATGTTCCACTTACCCTCGTTAGTGTTGGTACCGTCACCGGTCTCCTTGACTCTGCTCTACGGCAAGTTCCGAATGTAGGTAAGTAAGTTCTGGGAATTCGCTGGAATTTGTCTGACCGTTTTGACCTCCTTAGCCTGGTTAGGTTCAACTTCCACACCAGACGCGTGTGCCGATTTAAAAAAAATTGAATTGTACATGGATTTGGTTCAGAATGTTTACGTTGTAAACAAATAAATGCTTTACTTAGGTAAGCACAGTAGCAGCATATTATTCTTTAATTAAAACGTGTTTGTTTGCATGTATGACGCAATCTTCTGTGCAATTTTCAAGAGGTAGATGTTTTTTTTAATCTAGCAAAATGTATGCTGGCTTATGTTTTGTTTTGAGGATGGATTAGTTTGTGTAGCTGATCAATAGCGATCACCGTGTACGTGTGAAAATGATGAGGTCAGCATGTTGACGTCAGTAGCTGCATTTAAATAGAAGATTAAATTCCTAGAAAATATATACAACTATGTATGTATGCTATTAAAAACTATATACGTAAACTTGTGAGCACATTAAATATAAATCGGAATTCATTGGAATATTTCGATGTTGAAATTGACTATTATTAATATATGTATACTATTATGAGTGGACACATTTTATTAAGGATGTGTAATCGGAAATGTTCTCCTTGACATTTAGATATTTTAGAAATAGGAAAGCACCCTATTTTTGAAAACAGTAAAAAAAAATATTATTTTTAAAATTAGTAAAAGTAAAATATCCTGATTAGGTCGGATTAGTTAAAAGTAAAAATCGTGTGCTGCTACATTTATTTTAATATTAAAAGGATAATTCGATTTTAGTGAACGATTTTTATCCTTCGCTAATGGCCGAATTTTTCCGATATTTTAATTGGTTTTAGACTGCTTGTTTTCAGAGCACTCGTTTTGAGTAATTTTAATATCACCACATTTATTTTCACACATATGTACACATGCGCAACTACACGAATGCAGAATTTGATGGCGCCCATTGTGCTATCCTGAAAATAGTAACAGTTAATAAAAAATGTTTTCTTGGATGTAGCTATTTCTGTTTAACGGGAAAACGAGAAAGCAAGACAAAGCAATCTATACATTGTCATGAAGATGGAATTCCTGACAAACAATAATATTTTGAATGTTCCATAGAACTGCATTGACCTTTTTGGTGTATAGTTATAAAAGTATATATTTACCTTAGCTACCTGTACACTTAAATAACGACTCCAAAGTAGTCGTTTACCCAACCTTTTCATGAGCTGAAGAAAGACGCTTGTAGGTCCCTCACTTTATTTTCAGTTTAGACTTCAACCTGAGAACAATTTCAGTGCAGTGGTTTGAAGGTGCGTTCTTTAAAGCTCCATTTAATGGAGGGTTTGTAACGGATTTTTGCTAGAGCAGTAGTAATCACTAAAATGGCAAAACAAAATCTAATTTCAACAGCGAACGAAAAACTTCTGAGAAAATTTGGGATTACACACTCTATTGAAATACGGCTAGCCAAGCTAAATGTGACCACATGCGCGCTGTTAAACTATAATAAGAAAGAAAATCACTTTACGTGCTCCCATTGTAGTTTCAAGACCAAATATTCCAGCAGCCTTAAAATTCACATCCGTCGACACACTGGCGAAAAACCATACAAGTGCAATCAATGCAAGTTTGCTACTACAATTAATTATGATTTAAAACGTCACTTACGGCTCCACACCGGAAAAAAACCGTTCGCTTGCACCCTGTGCAAATATAAGTGCTTCAGAAAACACTCCCTGGATCTTCACGTTAAGACGCACACTGGGGAAAAATTGTACAAATGCGACTTTTGCGACAAGCGAATCACTGCCAACTCAAATAAAAACAGTCATATGAAAATTTGCAAGAAAAATCCAAAGCAAAGTAATGCCACGTGGGTGGCGAAGCAAAAGAAATTCAAATGCACTTCGTGCGATTTTACAACGGCACGAGCACAGGTTCTAGAACATCACGTAATGATTCATACGGGCGAAAAACCCTTTCCTTGTTCTCTTTGCAAGAAGCGTTTTAAGCGACGGGGAGATTTGAACGTTCACATTTTCACACACACGGGAGAGAGACCCTACAAATGTAATTTTTGTGAAAGCAGATTCTCGCAGAAGGTACACAAAACTTTTCATGACAAGAGATGCAAATCTAATCCCAGCTTAAAAGATAAAGAATGGGTGGAACAGCAAAAGAAGTTCAAGTGTCACTTGTGCAAGTACGCGTCAATTGAAAGTTCTCATCTGCGTGTTCATTTGAGAACCCATACGGGGGATAAACCCTACGCGTGCAAGCTTTGTAGCTTCAAATCTGGGACAAGCAGTGCTCTAAATTGCCACCAAATGACCCACACGAAAGAAAAACCATTAAAATGTCCCCACTGTGACTACAGCACAGCTGGAAAAACTCGTCTTAACTTGCATGTCCTAAGAATTCACAGTAAACCAGTTCTACCGAAGAAATTTTCTTGTCAGTTCTGTTTGAAAACGTTTTACACCTCCACCAACTTGAAAAATCACCACTTGACACATACCGGCGAGAAACCCCACGTCTGTCAGTACTGCCACAAGGGCTGTACACAGCTTGCGAACAAAAACATTCACGAAAGGTCCTGCAAATTAAATACATCAAAGAAGTAAAGATGAAACTTAATCAAACAAATTCAAAAGAGCTACTTTTGAAAAATAATGTTTTACAAAATCACTAGATTTGTAAAATATTGTTTTTTAATAGTGCTGCCCTTAAAAATGTTTTGAATAAAAACTAAATGTTTTTTTGAACGTTGTTAAAAAGAAATAAAAGAAATGGTAAATTAAGGTTTTTAAGTGTTCAGCTGAGCCATGATAGATTTTCTTGTAAAAAGGCTTGTACTCCCTTTAAACGTTGTTATACTCTTTTCGAAACTCAACAACATACACATGCAATGTAAGGTGGAATAATATTTAAGGTGAATTCATTTATTCAAAATACAAGGACACGATAAAAAGTGTTTTCAATGGAGACCGCTTTCCAAGAAATAAAGCGCCTGCATAATAAATAAAAAGCTACTTTGAGGATTCGATTGTTCGATTACCCATGAATTGAATTAGTGTAACTTAGTTTATTTGAACTTTAGCGCCAAATTATTTCAGCTGTAAGGTAGTAAGTATAATTAAATAGTTACGACTGGTGAAGTGGTCAACTTTACCGCACATGACTTCGTACTTACCTAAACCTGGCTGATTGCATTTCCTTTATTGTCAAATTAAAAATGAACATAGAAAAATCACGTTTACAGAAAAACGCATCCATGTAATTTACAAGAATGAATGTAAAAAGAACATCCAAATAAATATTTATAGCAGAAGCCGTTCGTTAGTATACTGTACAGTATTACTTGCATACAAGACGATAATGAGGAATCCATTTGGTGCTAATTAATTCTCGATAGTTTCCGCGGGAGCCGCAAATGTAGGAAATAAAAAACAAATTACGAGTTTGATACGGTAATAAACATTCTGTCCTATCGGTAATACGTGTACGACAGTACGAACATCAAATATATACATATTATATATACCTATGGTACTCCCAGTGTGCATCCCTATATGTTCGCACAACTATGTCGTTTTATCAGAATGGTTCGATATATACAAATTAAGGCTTGCACGCTTGTACCTAAATATTCCAGGAATACAAAACTTTACCCTAGGAAGACATTTTTAGAATCTCACAAAAACGAAGAAAAGAGTATGCAATATGCGGCGTTTGTGTGTTCGGAACCTGCTGCCTACTAGTAGGAACTACCTGATATCTATTACTGTATTTTTTCTCAGAATTAGGGAACCAAAGCAAGAATATCAACATGAGCCTTAAAATGTGCTCTCGGGAAATCAGGAAACCCCAACCGTGAACTCTAGGCGTGGATTGTGTTCGGTCTTTACTAGCTATGTATCAGTTGAACGGGAAAATGAGAAGCTAACACTTACCTACATATCGATGTACACAAAGCTAAAATGTCTCACAAAATACAAATATTTGGAAGTACCGTAATAAAACTAACTCGACCTTTTTCGTGTATAGTCATAAAAGAATTTCCCTGTATCGGTATTTAGAGAGTGACTACTAGGTAGCCGTTTATAGAACCTTTTCTTGTGTCGAAGAAAGACGTTCTTGGGTCCCTCACTTTAGTTTCGATCTCGACTTCGACCTGAAAACTATTCCAGTGCTTTAACGCTGCTTTCATCCAAGCTCCACTCAATTCAAATTCTATTGCGGAATTTTGCTTCAGCAGTAATAATCACTAACCATGGCAGCAAGCAAACCAAATTCCAAAGCAAACAAGAAACTTTTGCAAAAGTTTGGGATTACACACTCTATTAAAATACGTCTCACCAAGCTAAGTGTGGTCTCAAGCGCGCGGTTAAATTATAAGCAGAAAGAAAAACACTTCAAGTGCAATTATTGTAGTTTCACGACTAAATATTCCCAGAGCCTTACAATTCACATCCGTCAACACACCGGAGAAAAACCATACAAGTGCAATCGGTGCAAGTTTGCCGCATCTGACAATGCTAATTTAAGTCGACATTTACAGCTCCACACTGGAAACAAACCGTTCGCCTGTGCTCTGTGCACGTATAAGTGCTTCAGAAATTACTCGCTTGATCTTCACGTAAAGACCCACACTGGGGAAAAATTGTACAAATGCGACTTTTGCGACAAGCGAATGACTGCGAACTCAAATAAAACCAGTCATATGAGAATTTGCAAGAAAAATCCGAAACAAAATGATGCCACGTGGATGGCGAAGCAAAAGAAATTCAATTGCAATTCGTGCGATTTTACAACGGCACAAGCACACACTCTAAAATATCACTTAATGATTCACACGGGCGAAAAGCCATTCGCATGTTCCCTGTGCACCAAGCGTTTTAAGCAACAGGCTGAGTTGCATGCTCACATTTTCACACACACGGGAGAGAAGCCCTACAAGTGTAAATTTTGTGACACCAGATTCAAACAGAGTACACACAAGGACTCCCATGAGAAGAGATGCAAATTCAATCCCAGGTTAAAAGATGCCGAATGGGTGGAGCAGCAAAAGAAGTTCAAATGTCACTTGTGCAAGTACGCATCAATTGAAAGTACCGGTCTACGTCGTCATTTAAGAACCCATACTGGGGAAAAGCCCCACTCATGCAAACTTTGTAACTTCAAATGTTCAACAAGAAGTGCTCTGAATTGCCACCTAAGGACCCACACAAAAGAGAAGCCTTTTAAATGTCCCCACTGTAACTTCACTACAGCTAGAAATAATCAAATTAACTTGCATGTCCTACGAATTCACAGTAAACAAATTCTACCCAGGAAATTTCCCTGTCAGTTCTGTTTAAAAAAATTGTACAATTCCTCCAGCTTAAAAAATCACCTCTTGACACACACCGGGGAGAAACCGCATGTCTGTCAGTTCTGCCAAAAGCGTTTTACACAGCTTTGCCATAAAAAAAGACACGAAAGGTCCTGCAAGTTAAATCCTGCAAACAAAACTTCTAAAGCACTGAAGATGAAACCAAATGAAACCAAATAAAAATACAATAAAATATGATTTAAATATGGTTTAGAAATATTGGGGCTGAGTCATGTTAGAATTTTGATCATTTGTTCGTATTTCGTTCATTTTTCGCTTTTTGCGGATATTCGTCAGTTTGAACCGAAACAACATATCAAATACAATGTAAGGTGTAAATATATTTATTAAACATGTATATATGTATACTAAAAAAACATGGACACGCTAAAAAATGAATCCACTGCATGCCATTCATAATGAAATATCTATATCGCAAAAAGTTAAAGCATGTGCCCTCATTTGGACGACCATTTAACTTTTTTCCGCGGTTGCCCTTGAAGACTATGCTTGTCGATTACCTTATTTTTATTTATGCGCTACATCTTTGTTTTTTGAATGTACCCACCTTCTTTTAAAAAGTTGTCTTAAATTAATAAGATCTATTGTAATCCTCATTAAACAGTTCAGAAAAGAATTACTCTACTGGAAATTACTATAATTTACACTAAACGACTTTAAAAAAATACTTTTTAAAGAAAAAACATTTTAATTTTTTCCACAGACACGACAAAATGAAATAGAAACCATTTACTCACGTCAGTGTTATGCACCAATTTAAAAGTAATCACATATAAGATAGGAATTATGTGCACACCTGAAAAAAATTGTATTGATGTTGAGTCCAGCATTCTTGAATCCAAATGACTTTTAGGTGTTTTATTAACATTTTCACATTATTTCCTAATTTGAAAACTGTATTCGAAAACCAACTTCAGATCAGCAGTCTCATCGTTATTTCTGTTAAAATAGTGTATATAGTGTAGAGCCCCGATCGGTACGTTAAACGGTACGGTACGGAAAATACGTTTTGGCGGTCTACACGTAAATGGAGTGAGGGGGAAAAGTTCCAAATAAAACCAAAATTTAAAAAATTTTTGGCCAATTTTCAATTTAAAAACGTTAAAGTTGAATTTTGACTTTGTCAAATGTTTTAAGTAGGAGCTTGCAAACTGTAGGATGAAAAGGGAAGCGGATAGGGTTTTAATTGCTCTTGTAATCTATTAACGGCAAATTTTCTTGGAATTATTAGGGAATCGGACGAGACCACAGTAAAGCATAGGCCTTATTGAACTATGCCTTCTGGAAATGTGGAAATCTTAACCCTGAACTCTAGACATGGAGCGTGTCTATATTTTCTTGGATGAATTTCTGTTTAACGGAATAATGAGAACCCAAGAAATGTCGATATATATATAAACATTGAATACATATCTGACAAATACTTCCCTTAAAACTACCTTGACCTTTTTCGTGTATATTCATAAAAGAATTTCCGTCCGTAGTACTGGGTAGTAGCTGTTTACCAAACCTTTTCTTGTTTTGAGGAAAGACGTTTTGGGCCCCTTACTTCACTTTACTTTACTTTTGATTTCTACTATGACCTGAGAACGAAGAAGTCCACTGCAGTGGTCGTACGCAGAGTTCTTGTTCTTAAACGCTCGATTTAATTCAACTATTCTTACGGATTTTTGCTAGAGCAGTAGTAATCACTAAAATGACAACAAAAAATCTAAATTCTAAAGCGAATAAAAAACTTCTTCGAAAGTTTGGGATTACACACACCATCGAAATATGTCTTACCAAGGTAAATGTGGTCGAGAGTGAGTTGTTAGATTATAAAAAGAAACAAAATCCTTTTCAGTGCACTCATTGTAGTTTTACCACTAAATGTTCACAGAGCCTTAAAAATCACATCCGTCGACACACTGGTGAAAAGCCATACAAGTGTAACCATCAATCCTGTAAGTTTGCCACGTCATATAATTCTAGTTTAAAACGTCACTTACTGGTGCACACCGGGAAAAAGCCATTTGCTTGTGCTCGTTGCAATTACGCGTGTTTCACAAAAGACTCGAAAAAGAAAAAGTTTACAAATGCGACTTTTGCGAAAACCGAAGCATGCCACTTTCAAACAAGAACCGCCACACGCTGGTTTGCCAGAAAAATCCGAAGCTAAATGATGCAACGTGGGCGGCTCAACAAAATAAATACAAATGCACTTCGTGCAATTTTAAAACGGCACGAGCCCAGAATCTAAAATATCACGTAATGATTCACACGGGCGAAAGGCCCTTCCCTTGTTCCATTTGCAGTAAGCAATTTAAACGACGACAAGACCTGGAGGCTCACATTCACACACACACGGGCGAGAAGCACTACAAATGCACTTTTTGTGAAAACAGATTCACACAGAGGGGACACAAAAATTCCCATGAGAAGAGATGCAAATCCAATCCCAGCCTAAAAGATGCAGAATGGGTGGAAAAGCAAAAGAAGTTCAAGTGTCACTTGTGCAAGTATGCGTCAATAACAGGCCACAGTCTACGTGTTCATTTTAGAACCCATACGGGGGAAAGGCCCTACTCGTGCATACTTTGTAACTTTAAATCTGTAACAAGCAGTGCTCTTAATAACCACCTAAGGACCCACACAAACGAAAAGCCTTTCAAATGTCCCCACTGTGACTATACTACTGCACTGCTGCAAATACGAGTCTGAACTTGCATGCCCAAAGAATCCACAGCAAACAAATTCTACCCAAGAAATTTTCTTGTCAGTTCTGTTTGAAAAAATTTTACAACTCCACCAACTTAAAACAACATCACTTGACACACACTGGAGAGAAACCGTATGTCTGCCAGTACTGCCAAAAGGGCTGTACACAGCATATCCACACAAAAACTCATGAACGGTCCTGCAAATTAAATCCGGCGAACAAATTGAGATAATAATGCATATATTATAGGATATAAAAAGAAGCTTATTGAAACAAATATAAAATAAGACGAAAAGAATTGAAATTTAATTTTCTTTGGGAGCTCATCCATGTTCCTGATACGCTTATGACAATAATTTTGTTATTTCACCCAGAAGGGGAGGCCACAGTCCACGAACTGTTTTAACAGTGACCAATATGTGTGCATTTTAGAATAGTTGACGTAAAATTACAGAAATGTCTTTATAGAATTCGATTACGATTTTTAAAGTTTGGATCCTAGGGAAGACAGCACACAAAACACTCATGCCTTTATGGCAGCTGAGTTGCCTAAAGGGCCATTAATTGGGAACCAACTGTTGTTGTTAGTTGACTTTGTGAGTTTCACATTTGAACCTTCTCTTAGGAAAAATAATTACTAAATTGTATCTATTGAAATTGTATACAGTTAAACATTTAGTATTTCTATAGCAATTTAGTACTTAATTTTTTAAAATTCTGAATAGCTTTTGTCTGTTAAGCTTTTAAAAAGTTCACGCTGTAAACGCCTTACAAAATTTTTGTATAGGTTTAAATAGTATTTTAATATTGTAGTACTTTATTAGTAACTATGCGCACATAAATCCTATGTACTTCATACGGACGATAGCGATACAGCTTATATAATAGAATCACTACGTCTTTTAAGCAGCAAAGTGATGCGCATCCACTTTAAAAGCAAAATGATGATTACATTATAACATCGGCTGAGAAGCAAAATGGGGCTCATCCAATTTTGGCTAAAAGCAAAGTGATAATTAATTACCTATCCCGAAATTCTTGTATATAAAATGATGCGTATCAGTTGATCAACCTTCTACTTTGAATACTCATCATTTTGCATTTAGTCAACAGTAGATGTGCATCATTTTGCTTCTTTACCGATGCAAAAATTGTTGATCGTACAATCGTTGTCCAAACAGGATGTTCTATATAATCTGAATAGGGATTCGGTCGAATTCCCTGTAGGCTTATATAAAAACTGAATTGAAATTGTATTAATTTGTATAGAACTTTTATTGAGGAAAGCGATCAAAATTCTATAGAAATTGTATACAAGTTAATTGGAATAATTTTTATAGCTCAGTTGTAAAGAAAACATTTACAAAACGTAAATAAATCGGTAACTATTTACCCTTACGGTTTTTATAGAGATTGTATTAAACTTTTATACACTGCCTTTAGACAATTTGCATTCCAATTTTATTCATACACTATAAATAT
>JAQFZC010002074.1:0-25066 GCA_034695205.1 Dicyrtoma fusca | reverse complement strand
CCCGCGTATTATTGGAGACCCGCGCATTATTCCATTCAGGCCCTCGGACCCCCGCGTACAATTAGAGACCCGCGTATAATTAGAGACCCGCGTAGTAAAAGAGGATTTACGGTATGCTTCCAATTTCTTAAAAGTTCCTGAAGCGCCACAACTCAACTTCCCCCACTCTGCAAACACAACGCACCATTTAGTTCCTGAGATCTTCGCGGCTTTCTCACCGACACACATCAACTTTCAACTCTCACCCCACTTTTACTAAAACTAAATACCTACACTTTTACAATTTTAGTTTTACTATTTAATAAAATTAGTTCTAATAATTTCTATTTTTCTAAACCTGCCCATCTCCAAAAACATAATTTCATACCACCATCAAATCCCACTCATTATGCCGTTTACAACGCACAAGTAGTGTTTTACGCTCATAATTTTTGCATATGGGACTCAGTGCAGTGGTTTGGTCTTCAAAAACTTACGGCAAAAGCGGCCAGAGATCCTTTCACCTTTATTAAGGGTGTGTAATCTAATCTCCCAAATTCGGGTGGGCCGACTATATGCATTAATGCATTTTGGGAGCTTCATTTACGAATTTATTCACCATACTATTGTATTGGCATAACGATCTTCAACAAATCGTCCTTAAATTTTACATACTAGTTGAGAAAACGTTGATGAAATAATGGAGATGAGGACGAAATGACCACCGCGATTTAAATACAATGTAAAAAATACTCATCTTTGTATTTTGGATAAAACCAGAAAGTGGCATCAAGTTTAAGATGAAACATGTTAGTAAGCCCGCACTGTAAGATGAGGTTGAATTTTGGATGAATCAGTTATTGAAAAGGTCTGCTTGTACTAAGTACGTAAGTAAGCCTCTAAACATTAAGAAATCTAGAAAGAATAGTATTTTAACAAAGTAACTGCACTGTTATATTTTAAATCAGAAAAAACACGTTTCGACTTTTGACCGGTAGTGTCATTGCAAAATTTCTTGAGGATAATTTCAAAACTTTTCAAAAAAACAATTTTTTGCAATATTTGGACAATTTGTTTGACCAAAATTCCTTTTACTTTGACTTTGTGAACATATCTTTCAAAATTGATGTTCTCGTAAAATCTACTGTTTATCTGAAATAAGAAATACCGTTTTAAAAATGAATATTACAAAACGTGTCTTTTGCCGATTTGAGCGCTTTGCCATGATCATCTAAAAAGACGGCTAGATGGGTCATTTGACTATTTTGAAGGTAGAGAGACGTAATTGGTGGTGACCTTTCCCATGGTTCGACACCCGTGTAAAAGCCCTCGCCTTCGATCGTACTTTGGGAATACTGGGAATACACAGACTGAATGCTGACTGAGTGGACGTTGGGGAAGAGTTGTGAATAATCGAATCGCGAAAGTGCGTACGCGAGACGGAATAAGTAGTAGTTGCGGGTGTTGATGACGATGGTTCGGAGGGACGGGAAAGGCTGGAGCTGGAGTCTCGAGAGAAGAACCAGGTCGAGGTGGTCGATGACGAGTTCTTGCAAAGTGTCCCAACTGGCGCTCAGCAGTCCAGTGTAGATCTCACACAGTTTTGGAAGCCACGTGTCGGGGCATTTCACCAGAAGATGCATCGACTCGCTTGATAAAAGCGACAGTTTTCTAAGCTTCGGTTGTGGCTGCATTCTGACACACTTTAAGAGAACGCTTAGTCTCCATTCCAACTCTGTCAACACATATTTTATTTATTTCAAAATTCAGTTATTTCAGTCCTCACGATCAATTGATTTGACGGGTGTTAATAAAGCCTCAAATGGGACGCCAGATGTTCCCATTTTAATAGCATAATATACATTCAATGAGCTTTTTAAAGTAAGTAAAAAAAATCCTTCTTCCATTTTTCAAAACATATAAAACCTCGATTTAGCCAAAGCATAAAACCCTCAATTCACAGTTTAAAAATATGAAATACCTCAGTGTTTTTTCAAAATAAAATGTGAAAAACCTCAATTTGGAGTTTTTGCATTGATTTGCATGATTTTGCAACATAAATGCAAAATCCGTCAACACCTTGATTTGAACCTTTTAAAACGCCAATTCCCAATACTGGTATTCTTTAATAGACGCTCATTTTAATATCGGCGATGTCTACGTCCCCCTAACTTACGAGTTTAAGAATAAAATATGGAAATAATGGTCCCTTTTCATTTACTATGAATGCGCACGTCACTTTGCTTTGACGCAGAGATTTCTATAAAATAGTTAATAGCTGAATTTAGTATTTAGTATTAGTTAATAATAATTACTGTTACTTCTCTCATGGTCCACCGGGGGATCGGGGCGGCGAAATATCATACCGGGCTTAAAAAGATTGAAATTAATTTGTTTGACGAGATGAAGTTTGCGGATGTCCATGAGATGCTCCAAGTGATTCCAGGAAATGGCGCCTCCGGATATTGTGTTAACATTGGGAGCGACTGTGAGGAGCTTTCGGAGGAAATGCGCGCAGTTGGACCGGCGTGTGGTTGTCGGGGTCACTTCCACGTGCTTCAGGCTAGGAAAGGCGTTGTTGGCAGTCAAGCCCAGCGACTCAAGGGTCTCCTCGTCTTCTTGCTCCACCTTCTTCATCAGGTCATCGTCCCAGTGGCTCACTGACACTGACAAACCCTCCAGGTTTGTTCTATTATTTCCCATTATTGCCTGCAGATTAATCACACATTTACATTTTACAATTTTCTGCATAATTTTAATTGTCTCATTGAGCTGCAAAACGTGTACTACGTACTCTTCAAATGCAATATCTAGAAAAACTATATTTTCAAAATTGCCTATAAGTTATTATTAGTATCACAGCTTTATTTTTACAAAACGTTTGAATTCGAGTCGGACAGCAATGCTATTTAATTTTGACGGGTAGCATGATTTTATAACGAGACAAAGCTGCATCACTACACTTTAACAAACGTGATGAACGCCGAAATCCAAAATGGACGTAATTATCATTGGGAAGGCATTAAAAATACATTTAGCACGCAACAAAGATGGCTGGCCTTGCATCACGTCATGGATTGGAAAATTCCTGAATTGGAAATGATTTTTGGCAGAGTGAAGATGTTGGTTACCTGAAGCGTGGCTTGGCCTAGACATGTTTCGTAGTCTTCCTCTGTGCCAGCCCAAATGGACACGTCCATGTTTAAGTGTTTCCAGCTGAATTTGAGCAGATTGGGACAGAAGTCGATGGGACTGCTGTCCTGCTGTGCATCGCCGTGGAGGGCCTCGTAGGAACAGCACCACGTGTCTGCGTCCGGAGCAGCGGGCAGAACTGACAAGCCATTGAAGGGGATGTTGGAGGAGGTCTCCAAAAGCGAGTCTAGTCGACTCAAATCCAAGCAAAGGAAGGAGCGACGAAGGAAGGCAAAACACTTGTTCTTAGTTCGAAGGACGGTCCTTGCACAGGAGGCCCAAAAATGATCCACGAGCGAGAGTTCCAGTAAATCGGCCAGAGGAAACTTCTCCAGGATCTCCTTCAGAATCTGCAATCATTTTCGAGTTGTGCCATTTACTTTTCGAACACATCATCTCTGGTTAAATAAAGTCTCTTAAAAATTAAAATTCACCAATTCATTTCTCAGGGCTCCCTTGTCATCCAGTTGGAGCTGTTGCAATGGATCTAAATCTAAATGAGACGGCGGTGGGTCTTGGGCGTCTTTGGGCGGTTCGATTGGTTCTTTTTGGGGCGTATTCGAGTTTAGATTGTTGGACGAGGACTGAGGCTGGGGTTCGTCAGCGATGGGCTTGTCAAGTCGACGGCGCTTACCTCCATGACCTTTCTTACAATTAGGCATGATGCCAATATTGCCAATCCTAATTATCCACCAAAATCTATATCTTGTTTTACCTTTGGAACTGGAATGAAGTGCGTCTGTAGTGACCTAATGACACTGATATTTCCAGCTCTTTGCAAACTGCAACAATTATTACGTTCGCCGTTCGCCTTCAGAGTTCAGAATTCAGAATATTTCAGAAAGTTAAATGAATGGTAGTTGGTAGTGGTAGTGGTAGTTCATGGATTATTTAAGAATTACGAAACTTGCATTAACACCAAAAGAAAAAATAAATCAAGAGAAGGTCAACCGTCAAAGTCAAACCAAGGCAAGGCAAGGTCAAGGGAGCACTGCCAAAACTGCCAATTAATTATTGGTATTGGTAAGGTAAATAGTAATAAATAACAATAAATAATAGTAAAGCCAGAGCCAGAGCCAAACTTTACAGTCATTATTCTCTAATAATTATTTTATTGTTTTTATTTTTTATTACGAATTTATTTGGACAATATTTTTTGATAAAACTAATAAGACTGACTCTAGGAAATTTGAGTTCCTATGAAAACAGCATTCTTTTCTTTTTGAGTAATAATAAAATTAATTTGAGAATTATTGAGATTTAGGATGTCGTCTAGTCGACTCAAGTTCATTTCATTTTAGGACGATTTATAGCTCAGCCAGCAGAATGCTTTTTGCTGCACAAGCAATGTTACTAAGGCTGTAGAAGAGGTTGTTGATTTATAAGTGTTTTGAAATCAATCATTTTGTGTAACCATTGCCATCGCGTTGGAACTTGTTATTCATCATTTTTGGTAGTAATGAGAAGAAACGTAAAGTTAAAACACAATATTTCCCCTCTTCTATTATTAAAATTTTAATGTTTATACTATTACTGTTATCCTTTTTTCAAAAACAAAGTGTTTTGTATTTTTAGTAATAAGCTGATAAACAGTGATTTAACGTTGCGCTGTTGGTGCAATCAAACTCGATCCTACCAGTATGCAGTATGAAGGTCGATGCGATGCTAAAAATGATGACTTGCGTTTTCAGAATTCAGAATAATGAACTTACTATGCCAGGTGAGTATTTTTAAAAATATTTTTCGATCAAATGCACTAAGCTTTGGGAAATAGCTGGCGACTAAAAATGCGTACATACTCGTATGATTCTAGTTGCCCTAGTAATTAAAATGAAAATGAATGGATATGGAAGCAATTCGGTTTTAGAATAAATTGGGGTTGGTCATAACACGTTGGGTTAAAAAAACTGTTTTGGCTCCTATGAGGTATTTATTCGTTTTGTGTACAATGGATTTAATTGGTATTTGTTGGTTATTTTCCGTTTCCTTGGCCCAGGTTGGCGTAGGGGTTGATGTTGAGGACGTGGACGGGCATGTTTTGAGGGACGTTGCCGTTGAAGGTGGCCTTGAGGCCGCCGCAGGCGCTGTTCATGTCGCCGTTCGCGCCCACCATCGCCACTTTCAGACCGTGAACTCCGTTCTGACCGCCGGTCCCAAGGATGTCGCCCCAGTTCAGCTTAATCACCTTCATGTTCGGATCCGGCTCCTGACCCACCGGCAGAACACCCACGCGCGGTCCCCCCGCGTCACTCGACTGCTGCATCTGCATCTGCGGCATCATCTGCCCGTACTGCATCTGCTAAGCACGTCAAATAAGGCACAGTCAGTCAAGAAGAGAAACAACTAATTTTTCATCTTTTCACACCTATTTTAACATTAACACCTTTTCCCAAGTTAGAATGTTCCAAAATTCATTTTCCAAGCTTTTTAAAACATAAATATTGCACTTTTTTAATTCGTACTTTTACATTTTGCTCTTTTTGAAAAGAAATTCTTTGGATTGTTTGTTTTTTTTAAATGTTGTTGAAAGGGAAAGTAGAATGGATTGAAATGTTGTATGCGTGTGCAGTAAAGGTAGGAATGCAATGATAATGTAAAGTGGACGTACTTGTTGTTGCTGACTGCCGTAGGAGGGTTTGTTTCCGCCGCCGTAAGAATTGCTAGAATTGCTGTAGTTCTGGTTGCCGTAGCCTGCCGAGGGCATCAGTTGGTACCCGCTGCTGGTGTTGTTGCCATAGCCACCGTAGCTGGTGTAGGGACTGCTGTTGGACGTTGGGGGCCCTGAGCGGTTGCCCATTCCGGTGCTGTTTCCAAACTGAAAGCTCATTTTTTTAAATTATTTTTTACTCCACCGACGCCTACTACTACTTCTGAGCTCAAAGAGGGAATTTTTAAAATACTAAATTTTCCAATGTCTAATGGCAGCCCCACTACAAGATTTGAAAGTTTATTTAACCAAAGAAGAAAACCTGGGGAAATACAAGGGAAAATTTTGACGTCTGCTTGGACTAAAGGCAAACATAGAAATGAAAGGAATTAGGAAAGTTGAACAGCTCGATAAAATTTAATGGTGCCTTGCCCGGCTCGTGCCGCTTTATTACTCTTTTAAATGATTGATTTCATTGGCTCATTAATCCGTGGATTGTTTAAATTAAAGCTGTTTTGTTTGCCTAAACACTCTGTGGATATCCATGGCACACTCAATGCAACAAAAAAACAATGAAAAATTATTAAAATATTGTGCGATTCAATGCAAATAATTGCATTTTTTGTAGACGTAGAACACTCTGTGTTCTTCAAAAACAGGCAGGCAACAAAAGCAAGTTTTGCAACGGGCGAATTTTGCATTTTTCAAAAATAGATACCTAAATAGAACTTTTTCAAAAACCTTGTTGTCTCAAAAGTTTTTGGACCTTTCAAAAAGTCATTTGCCATGTCCTCAAAGAATTGCCAGCAGTTAAGCATGAAAATATGTGTTAAATGAATCAATCAAGAGTTAAGAAAAATTTCAAAGATTACTAAAACTTTATTTCAATGGACGGACTGCTGGCTTCCAGAGAATTTTAATTTCCATTTCTGTCCACTCTGGCAAAGGCCACACATTTACAAATGACCACACATTCACACTTTAGCTACATATTTATTTTTCATATTCCGCCATCTACAACTATAACACTTGTTTAGCATTCTTTCACATTCAGAACCCAACTCGGAGAAATTCAAAGAGAAGCGTCGTTGGATTTCCCTCAGTCATTCTTTAGCTATGCTCGCGATCACTAAAATAATTAAAATTGATTTCCCGAAGTATGTTCGTGTATCCAACATGATAACAATAGTTTCCGGTGATATTCGAATAGAATTCGTCTTCAAAGTTCAAGCACACTCACTCTTCATTATTTCTGGATTTTGGACTAGAATAATAGAATTTCCTCACACAACTACACTAGTATGTACAGCTATACAAAATTAATTTAAAAGGTGTTCTTTTTATTTTATTTTTCCATTTCAGCCCATCGGCTTATTTTTAATTTCACTTTTCAATTATTATTGTCACTCGTCGCACTTTGACTGGGAGTTGGACTTGGGAGAAAGCCATTTCAAAATTTACAAGATTAATCTCACAATCGGCAGAATCTCAATAACTAGTCGGTGCATCATCACCCGGTCAGCCGATGCTGGGGGTGGGAAATACGCATTTAAGGCAATTTAAGGCATCTGGTTTGCCACAATATAAATACCATCATTTATTAGGTAAATACATAGTAAATAAAGCAATCCATTTTTTTTTAAAATAGAATTTAGTAGACTGGGTTTTTCAAAAATACCCCCTTAAGAGTTGGCAAATAGCTACATTTTACAATTTTCAAAAAGACACAGACAGGACTGCTAAAGCATTTTTTCCACCCTTCAAAAACATTCAAATCGTATATTTTTCAACTGCATGAAAGTAGCACATTTTATGACTTTTCAAAAACGTGTAATTAGTACATTTTGAACGTTTTAAAAAAAGTACAAAGACAGATTTTGTCTCTTTTAAAAACATGGAATTATAGTATTTTACAGCCTTACGGGAGCAAGTAAATGGTAAGATTTCCCAAGTGTAATTATGAGTTTGTTAAATTTGGTTTTGAACTTGTTCAAAAGTGCAAAATGCCTGGATTTCCTTGTACTGCGCCCTCAAGGACAACTAGTTTGATTGCAGAGGAAATGCGCATTGCATTAGCATCGCCACCAATTTCCACAGAATTTCCTCGCGTCTATCATCTTGTCTAACTAAAAGCGTATGTGCACTGGAGATACAAATTGACACTCTTGCATCCTCACTACCCTCATTAGCACTAAAATTATCGCACAATTACAATTAATTATCATTAATTAACTACGTCGTCGTATCACAATTCACCACCACAAGAACCGCATTACAACTACAACTATGTATATGTGTACATATATACTCACTCTATACAATAATATCCACGATTTTTAAAATTACAAAATTAAAACCATTTTGGGCACTTGAAATAATACAAAATAAAAAATCCAACTGGCATTAGCACATTCAGCAATTTTAATTACAGCTCTACACTAACTACGCAGATTACACTTGCAACACAATAATAGAATCCAAGCTGCACCACTATGTTCCACGTGTTAATGTATAGTTAGTATAGTCCTAGCGTAGCAGAAGCAATGACACTCCAACGTAGTATCCGCACAATTACAATGTAAATACAAGTATCAAAAAAACTTTGAAAAAAAAAACAATACTGATTAGTTTCATTTCATCAGAGCGAACCATCCCAACATCGCCCATTTTAATTACACAAGGAATTAATTAAGCAATAATTAATTAATTAATTCGTATTCATACAAGTACAGACGTCTTCCGAGTCTACTATCCACTAGTATTATGACAAATGGAGGTACAGTACAAGTACAATAATGGCGTACAAATACATAATTATACAAACAAGTCCCTTTTTCCTTTACGTAAGGAATACTCGCTACTTATCCTTAGCTATAAAATGTATTGTAATTCGAAAAAAAAATACACAAATTGAGGGGATTTGGCATTATTAAAAAATAAATAGGAAACACCACCTACTTACAAGCAAACACAATTTCAACCTGAATTTAACAAGTTTTTCAAAAATCAAGTTACATACATTAAAAATGGGGGGGGGGGGACTTTTGATGATTTCTCAAAATTTTGGAAAGGGCACGCATCTGAAAGGTGGACTTTTTATAATCTTAAATCTCTACGTTAACTGTAAATTTATAAATTGAATGGCGTGTAACTGTGAGAGACTGGCTAATAGCCTCGTCTAGTCCAAAGTCTCGTTTCCCTTAATTACTATACACACAGCAGAATGACAAAATGAACGAACAAGAGGATGGATTTAACCACAAAAACACACTTGAAGGCCAGACACACACAGACACGCGCGCACAACAGGAGAACACAGAGCAGAACGCAGCAGTTTAGGAACTGGTGGAAAATTTGAAATCGAAATTGAGAATCCGGGCAATCCGGTGCAATCCGTAGTTGTAGTAAAAAACATAAAAATTGGACGGCTGTTTGGTTGGTGTGACTGTGGTGGATGGAGTATTTGGACGGGAGGCTGGAGGGCGATAACGTCTTTCGTTTGGTCGAAGATTCTTTAAATAGTAAATAGTCTCTAAGGGTTGTTCGTGGGAGGGTGGGTCTCATGTGATGCCGTGGTCCTGGTTGGGCACGGAGCCGAGGAGACTGGGGGTGTGGGGGTTGTAGTTGTTGTTGGGGTTTTGGGGGATGAAGCCGAGGGTGCGCAGGACCTTGTTGGCTTGGTTGATGACGGCGTCTTTGTAGCGCCAGATGGTGGTGTCGAGGACGGAGTTCTGGCGGTAATCTTTGTCGCAGTTCTTGAGGGCGCGGACGCAGTCGGCGCGGTAGTGCTGGAGCTGCGCGTACTCGGTGCCGACGGGGTAGGAGGTGCAGGAGCCGTTGAGGCAGGCGAGGGGGAAGTGGTTGTGGAGGGTGATGACGCGCTCCGGGTTGTGGAAGCACTTCACGTACTGACCAGGCTTCGTGTAGTTTCGGGAGCGATACACGTGCTGCACCAAACAACCAAAACAGATTTTCACGGAGAATTAGGAATTTTATATTTTTAAGCATTCACGTTTTAATCCTGACTCTTTGAGATATTTAAAAGATGTGCTGGAGATGCGTTCTGACCTGGAGCATATGAAGGTACTTGGGGATCCCTTGGAACCAGTCGTGTCCGTGCATCATGTCGTCGAGGAAATAAATATTTCGGAAGTTGTAGGACGCTCTCGAGTCGTTCTTGGACATGCGAGACTTCCGGTCCACTTTTATCATCAACTCCTCCCAGTTGGCAATCCCCTTCATCGGCATGATCACCTGAACGTGCAAACAAAGAAACATTTAGACAGCTCAAGTTGATACTTAAACTCTGGATTTACAACCAAATAAAAAAAAAAGAAACCCAAAATTACGCGTGTCCCATACGCATACACAGAGTAAATAAATCCATGTCCTTGGCTTACATTTTTGCTTTTAATTTAATTTCAAAAGTAGCAAAATAATTTGGTTGTGACCTTTGTAATTAATTGTGCGTTAGCCTAAACCGCTCTCAACCGTCTTTACCACAACTAATTGAGAGTCTCATTAAAGCTAAATGAGTTTTATCTGTTTTTGGATGTAACGGAGGATTTGCATTACCTCATCGATGTCTAGGAGTGCAATGTACTCGTACTGGTAGAGATTTCTGTAGAGACAGTCGTTGTAGGGAATTACTTCATTCTGACGCTTGTGATTCACCTGAAAATTTAAAAATGCGTAAAAAATAAAACACACTGTATTATTACTACGCAATAAAATTCCGCGGATAAGATACGGACTATTATTAGCTGACGGCATTAAATCATTTCATTGGATAATAACACCATTTTCACGCAGTAATTCACTGCCAGCCAAAGTGAGACTTTTAATTGAGGACACGTAAGTTGGTGGCAGACATGGACTACAGATACAGCCACCAACTATAGGACTATAGTCCTCAGTATTAGGGGCCTCGCATATCCTACCGCATGCGAAGATTCTAGAAATACTTGAAATTGAAGGGAGTCCCATGGCTGTGCAGAATAAGTGTACGTTATGGGAATTATGGACGGAGCTTAGGCTCTGCAGCAGAATGCAAGGCCTGGAAGAAATGCAGAGATTCTCTCACACTATTTTCCCATGACCGCCAACACCCAACTAAATCCAAAAAAGTCCGCAAACAAACAAAAGGAACAACAAAGGCCCAACAAAGCTAACGAACGATTGCATCGCAACGACAATGACACCAACAATAATATCTTAACAAGCGCACTGCTCACAGTTTCACATTTTATTGCTTATGGCGTCAAATACTTTAGTTTTTCCATTCTTTTATCCAAATACAAAACCGGAGTCATTTTTATTATTTATCCCATTTTTGCCTCTTTTCAAAAAGCTCGCAGCAATTGCTTCGCCTTTTCTGGTTTTGCACCTTTTCAAATTGCTAAAATTGTATACTTTACCCCTTAAGAGGGGTAAGTATACAAATTTGAGAATCTCTGTCTAAGGAAGTACATACGTTATAAAACACTGATGAATTTAACATCTTTAAGACATTACAAACACATTAAGCATATATTCAATGCGCAATGATAATTAAATTCGTTCCAAATTAAAAATGCATTCATTTTATGATCAGTTTTTACAGTGTAAATATGTGGAGAATAAAATTGAATTTAATTCAAATACGTAATAATAATTGCCTACGCCCACACCTGCCTACTGCCTTTTCCGAAAAGTGCAAAATCATGGTCTATTTTCCAAGAACATTATGAAATATTGTGGGAAATATGACACCCAGTTGTTTTAAGTATTTTTATCCTTTTTTTAAAAATGAAGAACGTTGCGTTGGGCTGTACATATGTACAAGTACCGGTTTAAAACAGCTCAACTTTCTATTTAAACTTTTGAAGACGGAGTATTCAAGCAGTTGAAAGTAATGCTGCACTTTCTATTCTCAACTTTTTTAAAAAGCCAGCAATTAAACTGTTAAGAAAAAAGGGAAACAAGTCCTACGACTAGGACTCCTCCTCTCTGATTTATTTTGAAAATGTTCTATTTAGATTTTTCTAAAATCCCAAAGCATATCGTTCCCACTGCATTGCAATTTGGAAAGTGCACACATGAAGGCGTCTCTGTGTCCTGGCAGTCGTGTTTAATTCTGGGAAGATTTCATAATTTGTGTCTGCTCTTTGCTTTGACTGTTTGCTCAGCATCAGACGCAGCACACTGTGAAAAGGATCGCGAAACCTTCAATTCACTTTGCAGTTCCAACATCGCTCGCAGTCCAATCACACACATGCACTTAGTCGTATTTTTAGCTTTTACTTTCAGACCCACGCACAACTCCAACTCTCCCAGTCCCAACTTTACCATCTTAACACAGGGAATTTCAAATATTACGCCAAACTACTTATTTATGGTCCTCACGTCCGCGTCATTTTACCAAATATTTCCTTGTATACACTTTTTCATTCTTTTGTATTCTGAAAACGTAAATTCAATCTTTACCGCATTTTTGAAATGTGCAAAGTTAATATTTGTCCTTTTTAAAAATGTGTATCCGTTGATTACACCGTCGTAACAATAGCCAAGTGCACGCCTGCTACATGTAACCTGTTCGATAATTAATTTAAAGATGTTTGTAGCCTGTAATTTCATAAACGTCTGCCCTGTCTAATCTATGTATAGTGCGTCTGTCCTTGTTTCCTAGTATAGGGAAATCTTTAAAGACGATTAAAATAAAATAAAAGTTGCTCAATACTCTGAACACGAGCTAGGGAAAAAAACAGGAAAAAATGAAAGAAAATAAAAAGACAGCGTCACTCAGAGGTAGTCACAAGTCACTCTCCTCACTCACGTCACGATTATTTCATTTTTATTCAAGACGCGCATAAATACGTGTATCCAGAGCTACACATGTAAAATATAAAATATAAACTCAATCCAGACACAGACAGACCCTTTGTATGCATATTATTTCTATATTTCCCTTCCGAGCCCATCAAATGCTCATCAAAATACCATAATAATCTCATCTATCTTATCCTTAGTCACTTCAAAGAGAATCTTGAGAGGAAATAAGATCCGACATCCTTCTCATTCCCTGTCGCTCGTCAGTACTGACACATGCATAATATTCACATGTTCAATCCAAAATTAATTTTCTGGTTTTTCCAAACTTTTAATTCAGAGTTCAGTGTGTTGAGAAAAAAAGAACAAAAAATCCTATACAAAGTAGCTTTTTAAGAGCCAACACATGCTTTAACAATATTTTCAAAAAAATAAAGATTTGTAGTAGCACTGACTGTAGCACATAAAAGTGAATCGTAATTTAATTGTTTCAAAACATTTTTGCTAGAAAAAAAGGCTTGATTAAAAAAAAAACTAATAATCCTTAAGCTTTAGCTGAGAGATTAGAGACGATATGGCTTTGAGAAGTGTGCTGTTGGAACGACACTGACACCAAATACATGGAGATGTGACTTATTATTGCAATGGGAAGAAGTGGGCCGACAGATGGTAGATGGTGGGAAGGTCCAAGTGCCGAAGGAATAAAAATGAACTAAAATGTGTAAAAGTGAAGGTCGAGGGAAAAAAGTGAATGAAATGAAATAAATAATCATTGATTAATTAATTACCACACCTTTCCACCACTCAGCGGGGCCTATCACTTTTGAACTTTGCCTTTTTGTTTACGCTACACTTGGCAATGGCATTCAGCGCGGCAGGAAAAAAAATTACACGCTAAATAAACACACTAGCCATTTAAATTGAGTCCGCACAGAGCCACGTAACACACCTTTCCAATAAATTATATTCCTATGCCCACCAAGATCAACAATGATTCTGCCTCTACTTCCACGGACAAGGGGCCTTTCAGCTACGTTTATGAAGACGTAAGCTTTAATTTCCGAGAAACATTGGTGCAAGTAACATATGCAGGTCTCCTTGGAGATAACGGTGCAGCGACGCTAAAAGAAGGCTAAAGGGTTCCCGGTCCTGTTAAAGCATTTTTGTATTGAATAATAAAAATGATATTTTCTCACCTTCTTCCCCAAATATATATGACGAATCCGTGGGTCATTGGGTTGACCTCCAGGCAACGTCAATGGGGTCACGTCAATCTGACCCGTCTCTTGGTAGTACCTCAGCACCTGTCACCACCACACAAACAAGTCAATTAACACTCAATTCAAGTTTATTTCGCTTTTTTCCACTCCAAGGAGTCTTAATTATACAGACTTAAATTACATAAAGGCTTTATTGATTGTTATTTTTTAATTCATTTCCTTTAATGACGGCTTGAACAACATAAAATCAGAGCTACAAAATAATAATTGCAACTAATGTTTATGTGCACCTCTTGAGATTTGTTATGCAAAGAGTAGACCGCATCGCTTTATGCAAATTGGAAGTGAACCAATGTCAATTGCCAGTTGAATAGCAAAGCTAACTGTAAGGCTACCGATGAGCATTAAAATGGAATAAAAATGTGTGCAATCAATAGAAATCCAAGGCAACAAGGCCGAGTTAAAACCAAAGTGAGTAATTAGCAACTGAAAGGAATGTCCAAGCCAAATCCAGACATGCTTCTTGAATTAATTATTACCAGCCCCTGCCTTGATCATCTTAGGACTCACTCACTCTCACTCTCAACGGCAACTCAATCCATCCTTTGGTATTTTAGACTTGCAAAGTTCACAAGTAACCTTTGCATGAAATAAAATAAAAACAAGGGAGTATTACAAGAGGCGTAAAAATGGGGAAAATACGAAACTATTTTAGGACGAGTCTTGAGGAGCGAAAGTGACGGAGACGAAAATGAAATGTGTGGTGCGTTGGTAAGATGGCGGATTGGTTTGGTGAGTGGGTGAAGTTAGTTAGCGTGGACTTGTGAAATATTGCGTAAAAGCAAATGAAATATTTGCAAACTTTGTGAGTGGACGGAATAATTAGTGGAAATGCGAAGGAGACTTAAACAGACTCGCTTTCTTATTCACAAATCACAATTTACGCAGGCAAACAACGTCCACAGACACCAACTCGCATCTTTTTCACCACCCAAATTAAAAATAGGCCAATACCATCTCTACACACAAACTACCCATCACATTTACAAAAACGTCATATCAAACTATTTACCTAGGTATTCAATTTTTACAAAAGTGCAGAAAAAAAAACCTGTCATTTTTTCACATTTCAAAAATCTCATTCCCACATGACTTTTAACCCTTTTGAAAGTGTCAATTTCTAATCCTGACCTTTTGGAAAAACGTTAATTCCTAGCATGAATGCTTTTGAAAATAAGCTCGTTTTCAAGATCTATTTTGAAAGCGTGTAAATATAATGCTTTTGGCTCTAGGCAGCTGAGCTCAGCGCGTATGATGTCATAATTGGGAAGCCCCATCGAATGGGAGAGCAGGAACGTAGCCTGTAAAATATGGAAGTGGCGTGAATGGTGTAATGTGATCGTATAATTTTTGGCAATTACGTATGCAGGCCGTATTACATAGTGAGCTGCAAGTATTTGGGACGAGGATCTCATGAATTTGTGAGTAAAAATGCGAGGACAGAGAGGGACGTGAATTTGAAATTGAAATTAAAAACGAAATTGAAAATGAACGTGAATTGTAAAAGTGTGGCTTGGTTGGTTGGTTGGCTGCTGAGAGCTCCTTGAGAATCAAATATTTTTGCGAGTCCGTGTGTCAGCATTGGATTGCATTGTTCCGTCCAAAGACTCACAAAACTCTCACATCTCCGCGTTTATCTTTAGTCATCCACTCATCTCAAAGCAGACCACTTATCACCAAAGCCCCACCAAATCACATTCCTTTCACCCTCTTCACTTCCAAGCCAATCACAATAATCAACTGACCAAACCAACCAACAATACACAAGCCAAGATATATAGAAAACTCAAGACAGACTCTTTAGAAACGGAAGCAGTTTGGGAATTCTCCGAGACGTAATTTATGAAGGGCCCCTGAAGCAGCTAATAATAGTGAATGTGCAGGTACTTTTGCTCTCATTTGAGTCTGACTTGATTTACTTTGATTTTAGTCGCATCTCCGTCCTCTCTTCACATTTTAGATTGTCTGTCAGCTTTTCCGCTTTTGGCAGCCTTTTCCTTCCATTTTGGCTCTGCTTTTAAATGCATTGTTGCTCGTGGCTTATTGTTGGAAATTATTATGCACTGCTATGCATATTACTGCACCCTGTCATCGCCTCATCTCCAACTCTCATTCGTGGCTCATTCTCATCCCAAGACGTAGAAATGAACTCATCATCCTCCACGACAACCACAACGACAGCAGCAGCATGACAAGAAGCTAATTTCCACCTTTATTTCAGTCCCACTTCAAGTCCACTCTTTTTTTCCCTTTCCTTTTATTTTATATTTATTTGCTATTCCCAGTCCTGTGAGTATGCATTCCAAGGGTGACGCTCTTCATTTTCCATGCCTTTTTAGCATTCGTCAAAAGCACAGAGCCTGCTGCTGCCTTTTCTACTCAAGTACAATGTAAAGTTTACGTCCTTTTATGTAGGTGTACAATGTGTGGCAGAAAGGAAAAGAGCGATAAACTGTGCAACCATTTCATAACAATTCAAGTCGAAAAGTTTGCTTTGTACCATTTTAGCTATCAAATATGCTGAACGACGCTAGTTTAAAAAATGGCGCGTAAGAATGAATGGTTTTAAATTCCCCGGCAAACAATAGGAATTTCGGGAATGGGAAACTTCCCGGGGTTTTGAGAATTTAATTTAGGAGGAAACTGTGAAATATCGCCAATTGTTGTGATTGGTGTGGAAATGTGAAAGTATGAAATGATGGAATTTCGGGGGAGAATTGGGAATTTTGAAAGTACTCGGGATAAGAAGAATAGCCGTGACCGTGAATACTGGAAATAATGAGGCATGGAAAATGCGGTTACCTTGGTGATGTTTGGATGGACGGCGAGTTCGTAGAAGAATATTTTGTCTGCGCCCAAAGCGCCGAGGAGTTCGATCCACTCGATGAGGCGGACGGAGAGATCTTCGTGGAGAAAGTCCATTCCTTTGACGCAAACGGCGAAGCCCTTCTTCTTCACCGGCTTGTCGAACAAGACGCGCAAATTGTTGTTCGCCCCGTGACACGGCTTCTCCACCACCGACACCGACGCCGGCACCTGCAACACCAACAACGTCTTTAGCACCACCAACCACTCACCTTCTTACCAACCCCAATTATCTAGTCACACTCATTTTCAAAACAACAATTCCTAGTTTTCACATTTTTTTAAATGTCAGTTTTTAGATTTGACGCGTTCGAAAATTTAGTTACTTGTTTTGACTCTGTTGAAAATTTTAATTGCATCTTTTGACCTTTTTGAAAATGGTATTTCTAGCATAAAAAGTTTCCAAGGAATTGCACTGGTTGATTGGTATACCAATTGCAAATAGGCAAATGAGTAGTTTACACGTCTGTTCTGTTCACTTTGAAATGGCTGAAGAGTGGAAATGAATTTGCGGCTAAAATAAAACTTGGCTAATTACCTTTCCATGATGATTTTTTGGGATTTGGCAGGCGAGGAGGTAAGGCTGGAAGACGCCTTGCTTGTAGTTCCCCCACTTGCTGAACCAAATGTACTTGTACTCCAGAACCTAATTGTGGGCAGAAAACCAAGTTAAAAATAAATCCATATTTAGCAAATCGCCTACTACGCACTACTACAGGGATGAGCTTTATCCTATACGAGAACAGAGAACGTCTTGCCTTTGAGAATACAGGCTCCTTTTCTTTTGCAAACCAGATTTGGCAGTAGGACGTGACATTTGGTTCGATTCGGTCCATCATGCCCAAGATTCTGAGGGAAGGTCCAAGGCGATTTCGGGTTCGAATGTCAAAGTAGGCTCCGTACAAATGCAGCGTTCCGTTCGACGTTCGAAGCGTCTGTTCAATTAATTAGTTAATCACAAAATTAGTACTTTCATCTCATTCAGCATTCAAATCATACAATTCAACCATCAGATCACTTCGTACTTCCTACATTTTCATATCCTTTACTCTTTGCTTGAGACATTTCCAAATACGCTACGATACATGAAATAGATGTGGGTCGTTCGTAGAGCCAATTTAAAGTTATTGCCATGCTCAATATTTGTTTGGGAATAAAACTAAGGGAGCCAGAGCGTGTACGGCGCTTGAATGACTGAAAACGTCCAAGGTTTCTGTGGCTTCAAAGAAATAACGGAAAGCCATCTCAAGTCCAACGCTGACTTCATTTAATTTATCTTCTCTTCATGGACCCTCGGCACCGTCGTCCAATCTCAGCAGCGAATCGATAAAAAGAGTTTAGAATAAAATGACGAGGATCACGACTTCCCTGCACACTGGCAGATACACTTTGGATGATGTGAGATTGGAGCTCGTATCGATGCGGCAGTTCGCTTGTCTTTCATGAGTCAGCTGATGGCAGTGGCTGGTGAATTGGAAATGATGGCCTGTCGTGACTCCTGACACGGTCACTTGAGTCACTCGCTAATCGCTCACGTCCATTCAAACACAACGCAAACTGCCTACCACCACCTCTCCTCACTCTCCAAGCAAAACGACACTTCTCCAACAAACTTTCAAAAATATTAAATCCTGTAACTCATTCCTCTAAAATGTCCTTTTACACCCTGCAAATCCCGCTTTTTTCATACTCGTCGTTATTATATACGTAAGCTTCAAGTGAGACTTCTGGATTTTAAAAGCTGCAAAATATCTTTGAAAATGTGTAACATGTTCTATTTACATTGTTTTGAAAAGTTACACAATTACTTGTTTGAATGTATATAAAAAATTATAAAATGTACTATTTCGACGTTTTTAAAAAGATTTTATTTGAATGCTTTGAAAGATAGAATTTACTATTTACATGCTTTTGAAAAGGCACAAAAAGCCCTACGTGTATGTGCTCAAACAGGCTCAAATTATCCTATTAAAATGCTTTAAATGGAAACTCAATTGTCTCGGTTGAGACTGCGTTTTATTAGGGCATGTTTTGCTGTTTTTCCACATCCAGTTTGCTCTTTAACCCTGCGAACTACAAATGCGCCAATTTCCTTCTCAAGCCACGATATAGGAAGGTATATAAATACATGCTTACTTCCAAATCTTGTTTTTAAAGACACTGTGATTGAGAACTGCAGTAGCAGCAAATGGGAGAAGAGATTACAAGGAGAAATGGAGGGACACGCGACTCGTGTATCCTTGCGACAAGAAATGAAACAAAAACAGATTTCCATTCCCAGCCACCCAACTGCGACGCACTTTCATGAATATTCAATCAATTGACCCGTCAGACGTAAACTTAGCCCGAACAAACTTGCTGCCTACATATCGTGCTCATAGCAGACCCATTAAATAACCCAATATGTGACCACGCGCCTATTTTAAGGAAGAAAAGGCCATTTAAAGCAAAAAATCCACCAAAAAAGACACTGATCCTTAAATTTTAGAAATATGAAGCTTTTGTAAGCAAAATAAGTAATCATCTTCCAACCCAATGTTGTAGAGGTGAATTTTTTGAATACAAATGCTTCCAATAATATTAAAACAGGCCCTCTTTGTCAAGCCCACTAATATTGAATGCTAAAGAGCACCTCGTGTAAATTACCCCTAATTGCGTAATTGTGCTGGGAAACGTGCTGGGAAAGCGACGCGACGTTGATTCGCAAACAAATTGTGAGTAATCTGTACACCTTTTGATATGGCTAACAATTCTGCATTATGCAGAATAAAATTGTGCAGTTGAAGAGCTTACCTGCCAGTAAGTGTTGCTGAATTCCAAGTCGTAAATGGTTGGGAATCTGGCACAGCTGGAGTTCCTGAAGTACTTGGGTCCATCTTTGTCCTTGGCCAGGATGTAGGGTGGGTGGGGGATGTTTCGGATGGTGGCGGCCGCCTCGAGAATTAAATCTTCGATGCTCTTGGTTTCCTTGTCCACGAGCGGCTCCTCGTCACTCCACGGATATCGGAGCGTCGTCGTGGAGGAGCCCAGAGTGAGTGCAAAACTATTTTTAGAGCCCCCACTACTCGTGTAGAAGTTCCCCGGATTAGGGAAGCTTTGACTGGCGGGATTTAAATTATTATTATTAATATTATTATAATTATTGCTGCTGCTGGGACTAAGGTCGATGAGATTCTGTTGACTGCTGCTGCTGCCCCCCACACTAGAGTCCGCGGACATGATAAATCGACTAGGAACGATAATGTCAGGATTTTGAGGGACTGAGGAGCTGGGCTCGTAGATTCCGTTGGCAGTGTCCCGGGACACGAAGTGGAAGACGCCGTAGGCCATGCAGAGCCAGAGGGAGATGAGGAGCGTGCGCCGACACGGCCGTCCCCCCCAACGACGCATCAGCGAGGAAGCCCCGCCCCCTCCCGTCCCCATCATTCTATCACACAGTCTGCTTCCTTTTATTCCTTTATTTAGTCTTCCACACAGTCACTACGTTAGCACCAGCCTCCACTCACAAATACACTGAATTTAAAAAAAAAATCTTTTCAATTTTAGGACCCAATTCTCTGATCTTAATTCTTGATTGTGACGACTTGAGTCTCAAAGGCTTGATGGTTGTTGGCGTTCCCAGCTCAGTCAGCGAACAGCTTGAGTGAACCTGCAACAAATAATAATATTAGTATGGGAAATAATGACTCTGACTGAGAATTCCATTCAATGAGAAAACCATAAACCATCACTAAATAATAATGCTAGAAAGACAGGGGGAAATGCATTTATGGAAGTCGGCAGTATGTATGACTCTGTACCCACTCGGCTTCAGTTCCATGTGAACTGTCATTCGTGTAGGAACTCACTACGCAGCACTTGATTCCTTCTCAGAAGACCAGACCACCACTTCCGGTTCAAATGACAACCGATGCAGTGAGCAGCAGCAGCACGACACTGCCGACTCTCTCGTGGTGGAGAAACAAAGTCACCGGCCAACAGCAATGACACTCCTGACAGGGAACAAATTACCCGGAAGAGCAGCCCAACAAATTATTTCTCTACTTTTATCAACGGGCTCAACTTTAGGTGGCAATTATTCATGACAGTCTTCAACGGCTACTCCTAACTTCTAATTATTTTTATTCACTCACAAATACGGCGTGTTTGCAGTCTTGTAATAAATCGTGACCGCATGGAGTTGGTTAGGAGACGTGCGGTAGCGGTAGTGTGCTCGATCATTCCTGCATTTTCCGATTGTGTCACTTCTATTAAGTAGTACTATACCATATCTGTTTTTATTTAATTATTTATTAATTAATAATTAATTAAGGGGGCACGCGGTCCGTATCACATTGCACAAGCTGCTTGCGTCAAAGGCGGTAAGTTTAAATCAAACTTTTTAACTGCTAACTGTTTACTGTTTCACGTTTAGCATTTTTGATTTTTCTTGCGAAATTCGAGGAAAGTTGGAAGTTGGTTGAATGTTGAAACTGTTGAAAGTAGGGATGTAATTGAAAATGAAGGAATGATAAATAAGGGAAACTCGACATGGATTTTTTCAATTGTTTTTTAATGTATCTGTACACATGGTAAGTGGAAGAGATTTAGTTGGGAGAAATTCAGAGGAAAATGTAAAAAATCACTCAGGTTAAAACAAAGTATCAAATCAACTGTTGACTGTTAAGTGTAGTTGGTTGTTTCGTGAAATCTAATGTAATTGTTGTTGTGTGTTGTAGGGGTTTGGTGCTCTGGTTTAAACCGCTTCATGTTTATTATCAGATTTCGAGATTTCGAGATTTGAGCGATTACCCATATAAAAAGTGCAGAGTCAACAATCATGAATCTAATCGGTGAGCTGTTTATTTTGTACTATTTATTGCTTATATGTTGCAGAGGGTGCATGTGTGTGAAATGACATGACACGATCAATTACCACCCACCCCTCACGTCCGTCATCCGTGCCAAAAGATGTGACATGACGATGTCAGCAACTTGGAAATTCTCAGTTTGTCAGACAAAGTTTCTGTTTTCTGAGTCAGCTCTTTCGTCTTTTTTCAATTGCCAGTCACCCTGCAGTGGAGAGTCGCCGCATCGACTTCAAAAGTGAAAGAACATAAAAATAGAAAAATATGGACGAGCACTGACAACTGATGACTTAAACAGAATGACATGTGACAATAAATCTCACGAGTCAATCTTGAAAAAAAAACAATTTCAAAATTGGTCAAAAATCATCAACCATCCACAATCCGCATCCCATCTTCATTCCTATTTCCTTTCTCTCCCTTTTCTTTTTGTCTTTGTCATTATCGCAAACATGTGCAAAAGTTGGCAAAGCACTTTGCAGTTACAATTTGGTTTCCTTTTCCATTTTCTTGAAGTTTCTTCTGCCAAATGTAGGCACTGCTGCAATTATTTTGGACGTAACAAGGAAAACCAAAACAAAAAATAAAACAGAAACAACGATGAAGAACGATAATTTATGAGAGCGTTATTGGACTGACTGGTGACTACTGATTAACTGTTAACTAGTGACTGCGCATTTATAAAAAAAACTAGTGGTGTGTGCATACTTATGTCCGTAATTCACTTTTCATTTTCTAATTTTCAGAATTCATGCCTAGACAGATGAATGACAGGGGCCCAATCTTTAGAAGTCTCATAAGGTTCAGTAAGTACCTACATATGAAAATGTCAGTAATTTGGTAAATAAACTTAGCTAGCTCAAGATCAACGCATTAATTAAGGTTTAAAAATTACAGGCCAGAAAAAAACTGAAATAAAATTCAGAATGCAAATTACTGAAATTCTGCAAAATCAGTAATGATTTACAGTAAAACTAATGCCCAATTATTACTGATCAAAATTTCGCGAAATATTTATTGTTTTTAGCTGACCCCAACATTCAGATTCCCGTCTTTGCTTGTAGCTAGCAGCTTGTAGGACAGTGATGTAGAATATCATATATTATTTGCCGATGTAAGACGTAATCGTACGAAGACTGAAGCCCAATTAGCGAAATACGAGATGAAATTATGTGGCATTTTTGTCATGTTCCTTTTTTGAGGTACATTATGTATTTTGGTGACCTATAATTATTTGCCATTTCTACACATACGAAGGGGACGTATCACTATTATTATTATGTTGGCAAAGCTAATGACAGCCGTAATGACGCCGATAAGTATAAAATGACCACCGTCTCGTGTCCTTGACGGTGCAAAACCCTTTATATACAATAATGAGTGCAATTACCCAGGTGAGCATCTTCCAAAAAAGCTCAAATCGTCATGTCTGCATTATTTTTGAAAAATATTATCCCTACACTATACCACTATGGTAAATAGTAAATAGCTCTTTTACAAATTAGCTGTGATTTTGGTTTTACAAATCCTGTGGTTGTGTCTCAAGATGGATTCTTTAGGTATTACCCTCTCAACGACGGTAATAATAATAATAATAATACAGGAATAATAATAGGTTGTAGGTTGTGTTTTGTAGATACTTGTGCTTACACGTAGGTAGGGAATAATTCTAATTCTATGTGCTTTGATGTGTTTAAGTACATAATTATACCATGTTTTTTTCTGTTTTTTTTTTGTGTAGCTCTCCAAGTGCAAGTCCAAGTACATACCCAAAGCCAAAATAATCACCACTAGAGACAGCTTTGTTGGAGACTCTGCAAATATTACGTCTAATAAGAGTATAAAAATATTGAACGTGGATCGTCAAGACTTTCTGTTGGAATGAACGTCTGGGCTGTGATGACGTAATAACTGAAAGGCCCCTTTTTATCAATTTCCAACATAATTTAACATTCATTTCTTTCTCATCCAAGTCTCTCTTTTGCACGTGTATGTCAATTTCTTTGGTTTTACACGACTTATACGTACATAATTTTCTGGTTGTTTCTCATTTATTCTAAAAAATTCAAATCCATAAATCCTAATATCATCTTCTGCTTTTCTTCACCCCTCCAACATACCCATCATATACAAGCGTAGATCGACTACCTCACTTTTCCAAAGTCAAGAGATAATTTAATCTTGCACTCTCTTCTCATTTTGATTTGGACTCTGATTTGGATTTCGAATTGGATTTCCTGTGTTTGAACTTATGTAGATGGACGATACTGCCAAACTGTTATTGTCTTTTATTGTTAACCTCTTCCTTTGCGCTTTGAATTTGGAATTGGAATTTGGAAGTGCGAGTGACGAATTGCGAATTCTAGCTACTTTTCTGCACGACGACTGTCACTTTCACAACCCACTTTGTGATTCTTGTGTCCAACAGAAGTTGAACATCCCTGCACTTTAGTTGGGTAGCTTCCCAATCATTAATCACGTAAGGAGTCTTTCAAATATTACTTTGTGGAAAGTATTAGTTAAGAAATATAGAACCTCTGTAACTCTGGAAATGAATGCATTAAGCTTCTTTTGTTTTTTAAAAGAAATTTGTACTTTTATAGCGACGTGGTAGCCTTTTTTGAAGTCTTTTTAAAAAGCATTATTACCGTATTTGCAGTTTTTAAAACTTAAATCAGATATATACTACGCTTACAGAAAGGGTAAATATCCCGTTTTATCTTGCTTTTATTATAAAATGGGATTGTTTGTCGTTTATTACAATGTTTTTTGAGTAGTTTTCTTAATTCAAAATCAAGTTAAATAATATTTGCAAAGCCCTTAAGCTCACACAAGGCAATATAACTTTCCTTCTACCTGTAATCTCTCCTATATTCTGTAATATACGTAGGCTAAATGTTAAACAAACGAAGCCATTAAGACATCCTTGAGTATTATTTTATTGTTGTTCCTTTTGTATTTGAATTGCATGTCATAATCTCATTTAAGTACAACGGTCATAGCCATTGGATCTTGCATTGGATTTCTTTGTATATTGGAAAATTCCGAGTGCCACCTTCGAAGAAGTGTCCTTTCTATTTTTACAGAGGCTGGGAAGACTGAATAGCAAATTGTATTCCCATTACTCACGCGAGCACAGAACAAGCAAGAGGCGATTGAACATCCACTTCAAGTGGAGTTCAATTTCCAATCAAACCGTTCAGCCAGCACTCACTCGGCTCTGCAATCATTGCAATTCAAAATTCAACTGTAACCGGATTTAAACCCATGGAGCGTAAGCGTGTGTCACTCTTTGTTTTTTTGGTTGCTGTGCTTGTCATGTTGCATACCTGTTTTCTAACTGTCCTACCCTAATCAATGTCATTCGTCTGTCAAAAGTCACCAGCCACATTTTACATTAATTGTCCAATGGAATTGCCAATTGACCTCAGGAATGCTTTCAACAAAGC
>JAQFZC010002073.1:0-25075 GCA_034695205.1 Dicyrtoma fusca | reverse complement strand
CTTTTTCAAAAAGGTCAAAACTAGTAAATAACACTTTTTCAAAAAGGTCAAAACTAGAAAATAACACTTTTTCAAAACAGTCAAAACTCGTAATAACACTTTTTCAAAACAGTCAAAACTCGTAAACACTTTTTCAAAGCGGTCAAAACTAGTAAATAACACTTTCAAAAGGTCAAAAAACAATAAATTACCATTTTCAAAAACATTCAAAATTAAGTATATTACGTTTCGAAAAGGTTAAATCAACCTATCTAGCTAACTAACTAGTAAGCGAAGGTTAGATACACAAATAATGTAAAACCGAATCCACGGTTGTGATGCGAGCTGTACTTAACGTCATTACAGATAAGAGAATATTTTAAGAGCAGCGTTAGGTTCATCAGGGGTACCGATTCAAAATAGAATTTAAAAAACACCATTTTGTAACTCACTCTCAGTTGTACAGTTGCTTCGTGAAAGGTCCTTAATTTTAGAAGAAGCAAAAATTGTCATTTTTTGTATGTACTAAAGGTACCGAAACACATGAGTAGTAATTCAAAGCAAAATTTGTACAGTTCTACAGTTAGAAATGTTTTGGTCTGCTCTGCGGTTTTACAATGGCGTAGGGCCATCTGTAAAAATGCGGAACAAATAATGCGGGGAGACGTAGACACGGGTAAGGGTTCTTTCATCCTTTGAAGTCTTAGAATTAAAAATCCAAATCTGTTGAAATAGACTCCGTCCCCCTGTCAGATCATCATCATCATTACAAGGATTGATTTTATTTCTTCCAGGAAATCGGTGGCTGTTGACGGATCCCAGTACAATTAGTATCAGATTGTACCTTGTACAGTAATTAATATTTTCAGAGTACTTTTTACAAACGCGAGCAGCATACACCATTACACCTTACACACCCTACAGCCGAAGCTACAATGACAATATTACTATAACTATAGGTTTATACAAAAGTGTCTACTGTCTACTGCACTGCTGCCGTGCCGTGGGGCTATGGCTATATGTATATAGCAGAAATACAAACAAAATCACAATACAGGCATTAATAGAATAATTATTATGCGTATATGTACAAGCATGACAAATTATTAATAGCCTGTAGACTCAAAATCAAAGACTGACAATAATGCAATGAAGCCGGAGCCGCGTCACTAGGAGACAAGGCAAGACAATGTATTACAACAAAACACGATACAATACAATCCATTGATGGCCAAAAGCCCGTTAAAATATACATACACGGTACACAAAAGCCCATGCTATATGTAAATATAATTATAATCAAAACTACTACTGCCTATATACTTATACAAAATAATACTATGCGTTAAAAAACCTAAACAAAAAAGGTGCCTTGCCTAACCCCCGGTCCCCCAAAAGTTGCCGTGTGCGTCCTTTTGTTATATGACGAAGCATTACATTTTTTTTATTAATCCTTTTATGCTCTTTTCTACAGCATTGCTATAGGCTCATAAAGATGGTTGGTATAATTCTATTTTTGAAGCAGTATTGGCTTATTTGTTTATTAGGGTTACAGTGTTTGGTATTGATAATCCATGAACTATGAGTGCAGACTAAAAATGCAATACAGTAAACAATAAATCTATCGCTAACTAACAACTAGTATAGAGACAGTTACGTGGTAGTAAAAGGTAATCAAAAATCTCACCAAGGAAGCATTAGTAGTTATCATCAATTCATTTTGATTCAACACTGCAATAGTGCAAAGTGCAAAGTGCAATACGAATCAATCGCATTTTTGCAGTAAACAGTTTCATTTTTTTTTTCAAAATTAAAAACCTGCTGAGGTTGCACTAAAGATAACGTGCAGTGGATGTTAGTGACACTTTCAATTCGACTCTGGATGGAAAATATGTATTGCGGTTACAAGCCACTTAAAAAAATGGTCTGTGTACACAAGTAGGTATCATTCATTCCAATTATGTCTGTGAATATTTAAAAAAAATGACAGCAAGTTCTATTTATCCGTAATTCATCAGAATTTCCGTGTCATTTACGGAAATTAAATGAATGGGGAAAATAAAATAGGTATCAAAATAGTACTACCTAGTACAACATGTGAGATATTACCAAAGCCTATAGCAAATATCTTACTTTGATTTGATATTATTGATAAAATGTAACAATTTCATAGAATGCACGTGGGTAACTAGGTACCTACATGGGTTTACCAACATACTATTGTAATGTGTGCCATGGATTACTATTACAGTACACACACACAGTAGTGTCCAAGGACCAAGGTTGTGGAGGTGCACATTATGTCATATTTCTGAGTATTATTGTTGTTCTTGCAAATGCACGTCTATATTCCCGTAATTATGAAAATCTGATTGCAAATATAGTTTTTTCACTGCACGAAACGTGCTTTTACTTAATTTTCCTAGAATTGTATATTGGTTATTAGTTGGTATTAATATTGATATTGATATTGATCAGGCAAGCATCTAGTAATACCAGAAGTAGTAGTTTCCAGAAGGCTGTATATTTCCTCAATTTCTATTTGTACAGTTATGGCAATACTCGAGAATAGTTGTGTTTCAAAAAGCCCGATTTCTATAAAAAGGCATTAGAATTTAAAAATTCGAGCTTCTATTTTTAATACCCTGCCCTGTAATAAAACAGCACGCCATCGGAATCGGAATGTTGAAACCGGAAACTAGCTATAATTATATTTAAACCTGATAACCTGAGTGACTAATCGGGTATTGACGGTATGTATAAAAAGTAAAGCAAACGAAATGCTGCTACACTCCTTATATGTTAGTACGTTCCTCATTTATAGTTTAACTACAAATTACTGATAAATTATGTAATTGTGTTGCCATACAAAGCCTAGTGCATAAAGAATCGAAAGCACTCAGAAATTACTCAGCTAATAGACAGTCTGTAGCCTGCCTGTAGCCTAATAATAAAATATTGAAGGAACCTACTTACGTTACGTACCGGTACTTATATGTAATTCAGAATAAGAAAAAGTCATCTTTTTAAGTAAATAAAATACTCCGTCCTTTCTTTCCTCAAGTTTCATAGTTTCCCTTAGTTTTGTGCATAATGCTTTAGTTTCTCAATCTGAATAATATACTGAATTACTGAAGTATTTGACTTGCCGTTGTGCTGTTGATTCGTTTCGTATATTATTATTCCTTTCCTAGTTTCGTTTCCTATCAATGCATGGGATGTTCATTTCACATTTCATATGGCTTGTTGGCTCTGGGGATGGATTTTGAATGAGTGTACATTTCTGCTCTTCTTTAATACTTGTTCTCATATGGAATGGATGGCTGGATGGATGGATGGGATGGGTTCTGTTCAGTGTTTTGCTGACGCTGTCTCTCTCTCACTCTCTGACTGTTCTGATGGTTGTTGGTCCCTTTTCTTGGAAATGAGTTCCAACTCGATCGTTGAATTCTCGGAATTGAGTCATATCCCAGAGACTATATAGATATAGACAGAAGGAAAGAAGGGAAATAAAGGAGATGAGTACACCTATAGCATTCACCATTTACGCCATCACCAAACCATCAACATCAACAGAGCCCAGAAGTCAGGAGCCCAAAGCAAACCATACCAAAATACCAAAGCCGAAAGGATCTTGCATCGCATCCTTTTCATATATATATATACTCATGTACCTAAAACTCACAGAGAAAAAAAGCCAAACATTATTTTACTATTACAACTTTCAACTTCAACTTACAACATCATCGCATGGAAGGGCTTACTATGGTCATGGTCTTAAACAATATTACTAATAAATTCAACACTCACTTAGAAACTCAGACTTAACAACTCGCCACGGCTCTCAGCTAGCTCCCAACACCTAAAATACTGTAAACTGTAAAGAACAATGTGTAAGTAATAGTAATAAACAAGCCGTATTTTTCGAAGTAGCTTAATTTAACTTTTTCAGTTGGTAGGCATGGACAATACTGATTTTTATTGGAAGGGAATAAGTTAAGTACTCTCACCCCTTCAGCGTTCTTTTATCATTTTGGGGCCTTCATCAGTCCTACGGCTACGGCAACGGCATGTACGACTTTAACTTGAAACGAAACTGAAAGAGCTAATTACCTTTGCGAAGAGGCTTTCAAAAGAGGAAAAGCTTTTTTAAACGAAGCGCACTAGCACTATCCAAGTAGGAATTAAAAGACCCTATTTAATTTTTGAAGCAGAGCAGAAACCCGTTACTTACGATTAGATTTTCAGAAAAATTACAAAATATAATGTTCACGTTTTGAAAAAATGCAAAAGCTTTGTAGGTATGTACTTTTTGAAAAAAGACAGAAATCTTATAAGAACGTTTTGAAAAACTGTAGAACATGAGGTAGTTTGGTAGAGGTGTACACAGTTTGGAGCTGCACACTGCACATGAACAATATAACTAAAGGTCAATTTTTTTATACATTTATGAAAGTACCTACCCCAAATGTAATATTTAACTGGCAGTTATTGGTTCCTTAATAAATTAAAGGTCAAAAAAGAAAAAGACTCTGAATACTTTCCTTTTTTATTTTATTTACAGCATTTTTTTTTGTGGTGAGACATCGCCTCGTGCCGTCAGGCATTCAGTGAGAGTACCTACTTGAGTTATGTATGTACAAGCCTCTCGAATTTTTTGAGCCTGGCAGCGAGTGAGTGCGGACATAAAAAAATAATTACCTACCTTAAGTCTCAAGTGGAGAAATGGTGAGGGTAATGTTGTTTAAGCATTATTAATAAGAGCATAAGAGAGTTTGGAGCGTGGTGTGGGGATGAGATGGGGGAAATGAATTAGAGATGAATATTGAGTGGCAATTGTGATCTGCGTAGATTGTTGGAGTTCTTCTGGGTTGAGTTTTGGAGCCGACTCGTCACTTGCTCTGCGACTTCCCAGCACTTTTTCCCTTTTTGCCTCCGTCGTCCACCAACTCTTCGTCATTCGTCCCACCACTCGCACGCAGATCAGTCAGACCACAAAGTTGTGCTGTTGTGCGTCCAACAAAAATTGGTCTTGGTTCCTTCAATCGTGAATAATTAAAATTAAATTTATACAATTTAACTGTCTTACTTGAATGTTGAAGCATCTACTGTTTCGAAGCTATTTTATTCTTCGTTGTGTGTTTCCATTTGGATTTTCGGACTAGCTTGGGATGACTAAAAATCCCCTTGAAATTACATACATAGGTAACCTGTTACCGAAGATACCTTTTTGAAAGATATTTGACCGTCCTGAGATTACAGACGTACTTAACTACATGGTAAAAATATTTGATATTGATATTTTTCATTCAATCCATGTTCAGATTTAAACGACTGATGACTGAATAGCTGAAATGTGATTTTGAAACTCGGTATAGAACTGCCACTGTCTGTACTCTGTACTATAAATAATTACCTAGGTAGTACTTAAATGGTAAAAATTATATTTGTATAATAATAATATTGAACCCATCTTCAATTGACCAACTCAAATTCAAATTAGTTTAATCCCCATACCATTTACATTAAAAGACATTTTGAATTTTGAGATTACAAATTCCGTCACTTGTGTTTGTGTTGAATGACTGATGATATTATAAACTGACTTAACTACAAATTACAGCTTAGTCAACAGTTTGATAGTTGACAGAAGTTGAGTATTGCATAGTTGATAGTAAAGGAGATATTTAATTTCAGTTGTCAGTTTTGTGAATTTAATTAAAGAGTTTTATTTTCGTCATCGTCAGAGTGTATCCGCTCCGCCGTCATTCGTCATTCGTTGTTCTTGGTTAATCGGGGTTTTGTGGATGGTGGGTATCGGCTTCGGTATCCATATCGTCGATTGTCGATTCCGTCGTGTGAGTCCTCATCAACCGGAAAACCAAAGGAAGTTAAGAAAGGATTTTTATTTTTATTTTTCCAGTGTGAACGTGACTGACTCGCTATATTTAACTATAGTTTAGCAGTGCATAATTATATGCGTTGGATTTGGACATTGGATTTGACCACAGGAGTGACCACACCACAGTTTGTTGGCCCGCTTTACTATCTACAGTCGACAGTCCGTTTCAATTTTAAATATTGAGCATTCATATCGAAAAGTACTTTCAACATTCAGCATTGGATACGGACGACGAGCTGATACTTTGAACATTTAATTCTTGAAAAAACATTAGTATGATTATATAATAAGGAGACGTTATATTGCATACTGCCAACAGCCGGACATACAATTTTTAACCAGTCAGTCTCCCAAGTCAGTGCAGTTTTATTGTATCCTCATCGTTACTCCAAGCTTCCAACTAAACTAATGTATAATTCTTCAAATCATTCAAGTATTCCTGGAAAGTTCATTCAAGTTACTTGTTACAACACACGACGTACAAGTTTGGACAAAAAACGTGCTAATTATTACACTCATCTGTCTGCGGTACGCTTCAGCAAGCATTAGTCTTAATTAGTAATTATTATTACTCTGTACGAAGCCGTTTACAAAGCCTGTGGACTGTACAAAGAAAAAGATAAACAATCTTCAACTACACTCACACTTGGTGCATCTCAAATCGTATTATTAGTAATAATTCGCATCGTACATATACCTACATTGTGTTTCCTCTATTGATCGTCAATCCTGTGCAAGCTGACCCAGGAGACTAACAGTTGGTTTGAATTGAATACTGATCTCTAATCATCCGTCATTCGTCGTTGAAGTTACTTATAAAAGTCAAGGTTAAAAGTTGATTTTGAAGAGGGAAAGACAAAAGAAGATTGAAGCTCGGTAAAGTTATCGTAAAAGGCGAATATTTAGTCTAGCAACAAGGAATATCGACCAGAACCAGGCGTTCAACGCTAAGCATTGCATCTACAGTCTCATTCGAAATAATCATTCGAAAATTCGAAAGTACCCAGAGAAGATTAAATAGTCATTAGTGACAATCAGTTAAGGATTTAGAATATATTAAAAGAATTAAGAAGAAGAAGAAGCATATTCAATATTCAAGATGGCATTGTGGGCTAAAGTCCAACAATTAAACGCGACTGCAATTCAAAAAGTTCACTCCTTGTATGGGGACCATTTCCCTATTGAAGTTCGCTATGTTCTGGCGGGATGGATAGAAGAAAAAATTCTGGGGTAAGGGGCTATCTATTGTTATTGCTTTGCATTTAAATAATTATATAAGGTAGGTATATACATTTGGAGGGAAAATTATATCTAATTACAAGTAGGTAGGTGTGTAAAGCACATTTAATATAAATTATGGGTTTTCCATTGTATACTTGTGTCACACTGTGTCTTAAATAAAAATGTTCCGTATTCAGTATGTTGTTGGCGAGATGATAACGATTTTGCAGATACACCTAGGCATCTATGTAGATCAATTGTTAATTACGTGATCGCGTGTGATTTAAGCATGGCTATGAGATTATGTTTCTAACCTTCAGTAATGTAATAATTAAAATCGGATAGGAGAGCCATTAAATTCTAATATGTGCTTCTTTTGCTAATGGCGTATTTACATGGTCCATGTGTCTATTATAATTACTACAGAACTGCTGGTGACATCGATGCGGACAACCCCGCCCACGAGCAATACATTATCAATATCGTTAGCGATCTCATACGGGTCCTGGAACAAAAGGTGAGTGACAATCAGCACAAACACTGAAAATAATAATTCATATATGACTGTCTCAGCATCTACTTAATGAAATGCCTGCATATCCTATATGCAATCGTATGAAATTAATATGAAGTCAAGACCAAGACCTCGCGTGAATTTCTGCTTAAATAGATGCTTCTTGTATGAACTAATAAAATTAAATATTACCTAATTTACTTTTATTTTTAAAACACAGGCTCAAGAAATGATCAACGAAGACCCCTATTTAAGTCGAATCAAACTCATTAATGCCGCACAAAGTTTTCGTCAAAGGTACTACCGAATTTAAATTTTTGAAGATACATACATAAGTACCGTAATTGAATTTTCTATTTTCTATGAATTAACGCTATCAGAATTATTTAAACTGTTGTGCGTTTCATACAAACTTTTAGTTCTTAGACTTACGAGTTTTTGTTAATTTGTTGTACAAATAATGACATTAATGGGACTTTTATGTAATTATTTAGATATACTATGGATCCTTTATCCTTGTACCGATTCCTTCGTCACTGCTTAGCCATGGAATCGCATTTTGTGGAACAAATGGCTATAGGGAATTCAATGGGCGTGGGACAACCAACAATGGATGACAGCGGAGAGATTATTGAAAAACTAACTCAAATCAAACAAAAGACAATGGAGACGGGAGATATTTTACGACGGATGGAACAGGACAAAGAAGCGTTTGCCATTAAATGTCATGACCGACAAAAACTTGAAGGTAATATTTAGAAAAGATTGTCACGATGTGCCTATTTTTATAGGTAAATCATATTATTTGCAGATGTAGAGATGTTTAGTATCGGTCTTTAAATCTCATTCTAAATTTTGCTTTACGTGTTTCGTGTTTCAGGCATGATCCATCTCCAAAGAATGCGTCCTCCACCAAATCCCGCCGCCCTTCAGCAATTGGAGAAAGAGTTCAATACACAGAAGGAGCGATTAGAATTTGAATTGAAGCAGCGGGTAACATATTTAGTTGTAGTATTTAATTCTCAGTTATTGACGTTAAGTACTATTGAGCGAGTCTTAATTTCCTTGTAATTTATGATTCCCGATAAAAATGTAAACCTTCCTTAACTTCCTCTGTGAGTCATGACATTTTGTTGAATTTCAATAATTCCAGATAACAGGCCTGATGCAATTAACGAGTGAATTAGAAGAAAAAATAACAGTAACCGTGAATGACTTGTCCGTCCTACAAACGAAAGTACTGGACGATGAATTAACCCGGTGGAAGCGTGATCAACAGCTGGCAGGGAATGGTGCCGCCCTGAATAATAATCTGGACACATTACAACAATGGTGTGAGGACCTGGCCGAATTAATTTGGCATAATCGTCATCAATTGAAAGAAGCTGAACGACTCAAACAGAATATCCCACTTTTGTCACAACCTCAAACTCCCACCGTTGATAGACTTGCATCTTTACAAGAGAAGGTAATATCTAATATAAATACCCATGCAAATTACTGTATCTTGTGAGTTACTGTTGAAAATTCATAAATACACGTGAACAAGGTAGTGAACTCTTCAGATCGACATTTAGAACGTATCCTTGGCTCACAAGAACCTGTAGGAATGCATAAGTAGAGGGTATGCAATCCGTTAGAATGCTGGAAGGTGTTTTACTAAATTTTTTTTATAGATTTCTTACAGAAGTCAGAATAGTAGAAAAGCTTTCAGTGTGATACGAAGCATTTGGATAGCACGTTCAGGTGCTTCTGCAATAGTTAGATGTTTAGATTGTGTTATGCGCTCAACTGTCAACTGTTTTCAGTGTTTTCTTAAATTTCATCAAAACATTAAAACAAATAATTTCATTATTGTTTTGTCTTTCACGTCTTTTGTGTCTCCATGCTTTTGTCTCTACTCATCTGTTCTGTGTTCACTTCTCATGAATGATGAACCCTTTTGTCCATTGATATACCTATGGCTACATTTTGTCAGATTGTTTATTCTATTAGTAGTAGGTAATAGAAGAAATGTATTGTTTGCTAAACAATGGGTAATTACTTGGAAGCGGCTGGAATCGTACTCTTGCATCTTTAGTCATAGTCTGTCGAATCTGCAGATTGAATGAAGAGACCAGCGTGTTTACAAACCTGTGTTTTATAAATACATAGGTATATAGGCGAGTGAGTCTAATTTAATTTAATGTGGGTATCCTTAATTTTCTAATTATTATCATTTCTTCACATTCTCAGGTGACTCAACTACTCTCGAGTCTTGTAACATCCACATTTATCGTCGAGAAACAACCTCCTCAAGTAATGAAGACCAATACCAGATTCACGTCAACTGTGAGACTTCTCGTCGGTGGTCGGCTCAATGTTCATATGACTCCTCCTCAAGTCAAAGTGGCAATCATTTCCGAAGCCCAGGCCAATGCTTTGCTTGGAAATGGAAAGACAGATAAACCTTGTGAGACGAGTGGTGAGATTCTTAATAGTACCGGAACTATGGAGTACCATCAGGGTACGCGTCATTTGTCTGTTCACTTTCGGTAAGTAGTATGCGTTGTGTATGATTATATCATTTTGAAATAATTAACACTTATCTTCTTGTTGCAACATATTAACATACTGCACATTAGGTACGTGTAAAATGCCTATTTATGCTCCCTAAATAGCATACAACGAATTCATTTTGGTTTCTCATAAATTATGCTTTTGCGATTGCTGTGTTCACTGTTTTAAAGTGAACATGAAACTTGTACCTGCAAAAATTTTAAAGTCTTAAATTGGACTCGCTAACGGTATAATAAATTCCCGGGAATAGCGACCAGGATCTATTTCTTTTAAGTAGAAATCCGCATCAAGTTCTTATTAATCATCTTCTTATTTTCTGTAGACGCATAGGCAAAAGATATGGCATATTTAACTCGGAATAACTATATTGTTTGATATAAGGTGTATACTAATTTGGCCGATTGTATTTATTTTTATAGAAATATGCAACTGAAACGGATTAAGAGAGCTGAAAAAAAAGGAACCGAGTCTGTCATGGATGAAAAATTTTGTTTACATTTCCAATGTCAGTTTACTGTGGGAGAAAAGGAGCTTATTTTCAAAGTAATTTCTACACAGAAGTATAAATTATATATTAATAAGTAAAATTATATTTTATAGGTTTCTAAAATTGAATTCATTATTGCATAGAAGTTAGTTAAACGTAACTGTGTATTCAATAATTCAGATTTGGACGCTGTCACTCCCTGTGGTGGTCATAGTTCACGGAAATCAAGAACCCCATGCATGGGCAACAGTTACCTGGGACAATGCATTTGGTGAGCCTGGAAGAATGCCCTTCCAAGTTCCTGAACGTGTTCCCTGGTACCGGGTGGCCCAAGCACTCAATGTGAAATTCAAATCAATTAACGGACGATCCCTGACTGAAGACAATCTGAGATTTCTGGCTGAGAAAGCATTTCGGACATCCAATCCACCAGATCTTCTTACATGGTCTCAGTTTTGTAAGGAGCCACTACCGGAGCGTAGCTTTACGTTTTGGGAGTGGTTCTACGCCATCATGAAATTAACTCGGGAGCATCTGCGAGGACCATGGATGGAAGGGTGAGTTGTCTGTTTGAGAGCTTATTATGTTTTCTATGTATGTACTTAATATCCGAGCAATATAATATGTATTACAAAACAATTTTTAGCATGAAACAGTAGAAATTCAATATTGTTTTGTAAAATTCATTTCAGACACATCCTTGGTTTTGTGGGGAGACAGGAGGCTGAAGAGAATCTTGCCAACTGTAATTCTGGCACTTTTCTTCTCCGCTTCAGCGATTCGGAATTGGGAGGTGTCACCATTGCATGGGTTCACGCAGGTAAATTCAAAGATAATACACCCAGAGATTAGAATTGTGTCCTTTGTGGTGTTGTGGGTCATTGAGTATACACATTTGTTGTGAATCATTGACGTCACACCGATTCTTTTTAATAAACTCTGTACAATTGTATCGTAATCCCGTCCTTATCCTTATTTGCTAAGTAGCAGTCATCACTGCTTTCTCGGTATTTCTCTGACGCATCCCTTCAATGCTTCAGTGGATGTAATTGTCCACGTAGTGGTACGCCAAATGTGTAATGGTGTGATGAGCTTACAATTAATAAAAAACTCAGTATGTAATTTTATTGTTTACTACTACATCTTAGATAAAACTGTGTTTTACCTGGTACTGTTAGGCTGACAATGTTTGTAATTTGTAAGTTTTTGTTGGTAGTCTTCAGTACTTGTGTAAGAAATGAAATACATGTATGTACTTAGGTACATGTGTTCATTATGGAACTATGTATATACTAGTAAAATAGTGTAGAAACCTATAAAGGTAATAAATACCTAACTGTAACGTATGTTTGCCTTATAATTTCAGAAAAGAAAGTGTTTAGCTTAGCACCGTTCACCAGCAAGGATTTGGCTACCCGATCCCTTGCTGATCGTATTAATGACATTGCTTATTTGGCTTACCTTTATCCTGAAGTCCCCAAAGCTCAGGCATTCAGCAAGTACTATACCGTTCTTCAAGGTATGGAGCTAATAGCCATCTATCTTCTTCCAAAAATCTCACACTTTGATAGTTGTCATTATAATTTGCCTGGCGTAATAATTATGTCCTGACATTTCTTGTATAGATGTCCCGCCCACTAACAAGGGTTATGTGAAACCCCAGCTGAAGACACATATTCCAGGGTGAGTAAATCAGTGTTCAAGAGACCCTACTTCCCAAATTATCTTGTACTCTTGGTTGAATTCGTCATTATTTTGTAAGTAATTATCAAAGTTTTGAATTACAATTACAGACTGGGTGACGATATTGGTATTCAACCCATTATTGGTGGTGGATACAATTCTCAGCCTGCTACTCCACTCAGTCAATATTCAGCACAAAGTCCAGGGTCTGTGTCAAATACAGGCTACTATGACCAACAACTACCAAGGTAAGTTAGATACGATTTAAAATTACAGTTACCTATTAATAATTATGTGTGTTAGTACATCAAAGTCAAATATTTATCCGAATTCTCGAAAACTATATAACTACCTAGATAATCAAATCACATAGAATAACAAATTACCTACATTGTATATTTAGTACTAGGCACCGTATACGTCTTGCATGCGTAGTTATATAAAATAGTAATATAAAACTATTCATCTATTACAATTTATAAAACTCTTCAAAGTACAACGTCCACGTAAGTTCAGATTCAATACGTTGAATTTGCACCAAAATATTTACTATCGATTTGAAAAGTCTATGGTTACACACTATACGTTAGATAGAAGTGCATGCATACGCATTGTAGTTTAATCTTTATAACTTTATAAATAAATATTACAGTGTTTAATTACTCAACAAATATTTATAAGACATATGATTGTTAAGTGTAAAGTTGTAGTATTACTATTCTGGTACAGAGTGTGGCTAATATAGGATAAATACGGTCGTCTTATGGAAGTTTTGAAGGTGCAAGGAATGCTATACGATTTCATTTTATTTTGAAATCTGTGTGTTATACTCTTTGCTCAACATTTTGCGGCTTTGAAATCAGAACAGTTTAGTTTTGGCTCAGAATTTAAGACCTGCTATTTTGATATTTTTAATGGAATTTTAATATCCTATTTTGAATTAGTTTATTGGATATATGATCGTGTATCACCAGGGAAGCCATGCCTTGCACCTTCAATTCAAAAGTGATTGGCGATACTGTAATATAGTCTCAACTGTCTTAACTCAAGCTGTAATCTGTCGTGGTACAGAGAAAGCAAAACAAACAACACAAAACACAGTCAGTTTAACATTACTTTCCTATAAATGTCATACCTGTGTTTGTCAAAACTAGTATTCAGTATATATATATAGGTCTTAATAAGTGATAGTCACAGTTACTTATACACAGATCTGTGTACACTTAGTTAGTTAAGGAATTATTACGAACAATCTATATTTTATGTATTGAAAACTTGATATCCAATCAAGTATTTTCACGTTTTCAGTAATATTATTGCGAACACAATTTATATTATTATTTTTACTATTGCACTATCATGTATTAATAATTTTACTTCCAATCACACTCGCAATTATCTGTAGCAACTGCTCCAGCAGCTCCAGTAGCAACAACAACTCCAGCTGGTGTAGCTGAGGTGAGAAGTGGGAATGGAAACAGAAAATATCCATACTGAAGACCGAACTAATTCTAGTAAAATTTTTGATGTTAATCAATTTATCAGTTTGATGTGACGTTGTCAAAAGGTGCAACTTTTTTTAATAAAAAATATGAATTCAAAAACCTACAATTAAAAAAAAACAAGCAATAGGATAAAAACAAAACAAAAATGGGAAAGAGAAAAAAAAGATGACAATTTTAATGTTCAATGTTTGTGATCAAAAAAGTATACATATATATACATCATCGTACCAACATTCCAAATATAATAATAGTGGTATATTGTGTATACATTTTATTATATAATTATAGTGTGATTAAGCGAAATTAATTACGGTAGATTATTGTCTTCTATTCTGATACACATAATTCTTTTCCTTTTGATACCTACCTAAAATACTTGTATTTATATAAAACAAAAGTGAATCATTACGGAATGATTTCAATGTCATATTGGTGAGGAATTACCTAATGGAACAAAAATGTTTTAAGCATACTTAATCTAATCTAAATGACTGTGCTGTAATCATAAGTGTAATTGTATTATACATACGAGTATTTTATTTATTTAAATATAGATAATAAGAAAGTACACTAGACTTTATACTGACGCGAAATGCAAGAAATTTGAGTTATCAATCAAGACTTAACACAGTGTTAATTAAATTAAGTCTGGAGATATAATGTAAGTAATATTGTTATTTTATTATAATTAGAGTAATTGGAATCATGAGGTATGTATTTGGTACTGTATAACAGTGTCATTGGTCATTGATATTACTTTAATAGGTAAGTACTTAATTATTATTACAATTCAGTTGATTTTCTAAGGTGTTTACTGAGCCCGACTTAAGTACCCATACCAATCCCGATTGTAAAAAAAGTATTGAAAATAATTACGATTTGATTCTATCTCAATCGTAATTAAGTATTTAATGTGTTGGTATGTAGTATGTATGGTATATTTATTTGTAATTAGTATTTGATAATAGGTTAATTAAGTAACAAGCATGTAGATGTGTAATATAGTAATTATAATTGATTACATGTTATATTTATATTAATTATTACAAGTATGTGAAACATGGAACCACTGTAGAAATATGTAGGTACTGGTCTGGTAATTATAGATAATCTATGATGGTGCGTTTTCTCCGTGTCTAGATGTGTCACAAACCCATCCTAACAAAAATCAATATACATTGAACAATTACTTACCTACATGATTAACTACCAAAATCATGTAGCATTCGTATTCAAAATGTTATTAGTATGCAGAAATAAGCTAATTACAAATGATTAAAGTTTCAAATTATTAATATATATAACATTATAAACAAAAAATATATGAATGCATTAATGCTACGATCTAACTTTTTTGAGTAATATGGAATTTCAACATTTTCAATGCTGAGACACAATATTTTTACTTTTGAAATTATTCTTATTTTTATTTATATATTATTTTTCTGACAAAGACAGGAAAACAATATTTAAAAAAATATCGCAATTTCAAAATTTTGTTCCCATAATATGCCGAAAGCATTATCAATAGAATTAAAAGAAACATAGACATCTGTCTCGAAAATTATGTAGAACAGACAAAAAATAACCAAACGGTTGTCATTCAGTTGAATGTTAATTTGTCCTATAAATTTCAAAATACTTTGAAATCGATTTCAAAATTTTAATACTAAAAAGGCCGACAGTTCAAAATTTCCAAAAAAAAGAAAGAATTATTGTTTCTGTGAGATTTGTTTGTGTTTATTCATTGCTTAAAAAAATGACATGTTCGTATGTTGTGACATGTGATTTTCTTTTCATGTACAACAGCATTGTACTTGTCCTTTGAAATCCCATACTTCTCAAGTTCTCAATTATTTTTATTAGTAATTTATTAAATTCAGATTATATTATTTTAGAGAGAGAAAAAAAGGATGAAACAAAAAGTAACTTTAAAAAGGAGTTTAATGAGCGTAGAAATGATTAGTTATTAAAATAATATCAATTTATTCACAAAAAGCAAAAAATGATATTATTTTTTAAATATCATTATCTATAATGACAAATTAACATTCGTTGAAAGAATATGACAAAGAAAAACAACAACGTTTGGTCTTTTTCTGTTCTAGTGATTTTGACTCTTACAACCCGACCATGGACGGATTTCCGGAAGGGATGGGCATTGACGTCGATGATTTTGGCATATCTTTTGATTTTGAGCCTTTCTGCCTACCCCCACAGTCCACTTTGGCCACCAGCACGACGACTGGGTCCGACGGAACTTTCAAGATTGAAGCTGATTGAAGATTGCAAATTTTCACGTTGTTTCAGTAACTTTGAAATTTCGAGAAAGCATAGCCATTAGTATAACTACTAAGTACTACTATCACCACCCGCGTACACCACACCCCAACCCTGGTGCAACAACTGATGGTGGTACTTAATACATAAATTCAGATTCGGATGAGATTTTGCTGCATATTTTTTAGCTTTCAAAGTTTAAACGATTTTCTTATTGGTTTGCAACGCGTCATGTGCATTTTTTAACCTACTCGTGGTTGCTTATGTCTAGACTATACAAGTTAGAATAGAATGCCATATGCTTCGAGTTTAAATTTTGTCATGACTCATTTCATCTTATTCGCTCATTTGGATTTTTTCGAATGTTTTTTTGTTCACGTGTAATTTTCAGTAGCCAATTTATTAATTTTTATTGCCACCTAAAGGTAGGCATATGTACCTAACTTTTAATTATCCATGATTTTTCTTTTGATTTTAAGTTTTCTTCTTGGGTATGCTTTCATTTCAAGTTGTAACTTTTAAAACTGTTATTATGGAGAGAGAGGGTGTTGATGGTTTGTGAAGGAGAATTATGTTGTTAAATAGATACGTTATATTAAAAATATACCTATGTAGGATTATACTGCCTTCACACTTAGCTAGACGATCAGTTCTGCTTTGACTATTGTATAAAATTCTAATACTCTGGAATTGTGGAATACAATTCCATATATTTTAAACCGTAAAAATTAGAAGATTTTTGATGAATTATTATTCTAAAATTACTAAGGGACTATGAAATGATTTAGGGAGGGATCGATTGTCGTCCAGTAAATATTTTGGGGGAGGAGGGCTTTGGAAAAAGCTGGAAGTGCTATATAAGAATATAATAATAGAGATATACCTGCCGCCTATTAAGCAGACTAGAAATATATTGGTATGTTGTTCATTCATAAACTGTAGGTCATATATGTTGTAGAATATAACATTACAGGAGCAATTACAAAAGTAGGTACGAAAATAGTTGCTGATTTACAGGTCAACGTAAAATTATGAAGGTAGTTGCGTGGCTTTAGGTATGGAAGAAGAAGAAGTCCTTATTGGTATGCTAGTAAATGCGATAGTAGTTATATTATCATTTCGAATATGCAAATATAAAAAAGCTGAGCTTGATTATTATATTATGGGTGCTAACGAGTTCATTGTTACAATTAAATACAAATATGTAGGTACTTAAGCACATATTTTACACAGGTAATTTGCCTATAGAAATATTATTATATATTTCATGAATTAGTGACTACATTTTGTGTCGTGTTATATTTTTTCGCGTGTGAATTTCAACAACGGAAGGAATTTTATTAAGTAACTACAAATAATAATCATAATACAAATAAATGTATACTAACTATCAAATCGTATTAAATAATGTTGTGTAGTTAAGTTTACAACAAACAAAGTTCTAATTTACTGAGAGTCTGGTAAGTAGTGCAATATACATGAAGTAGGTAGTAGTCGTAGTTTGATGATTATCATAATAATGTTGTCGATAATGATTGATGATAGTGCTGGACAAAAAGTATATTCATCACCAGTCAAGTCTGGTTAGTATGTACATCGTCTATGTATGTATATTAATGCCGGCTACGATTCGAAAGCAAAAATTTCGATTGCGAAATGCAGATCCCATCCAGCTAAAAATAGCAGCCTCTTACACAGCATACTACATAGTGGTATGACTGTACTTTCTTAAAAAATATATTATTACTCTCCAATTTAGAAATTTTAGATTAAATCCCCCTCCCAATATATTATTACACACACATACAAAATATATAAAATATAGTATTAATTATTATCTGTTAAAAATACTATTCACAGTTGATTGATATTAAGTAGTGTAGTAGAATCTTTGAATGTTGAAAACTTTTGTTGTTGTTGATGATGAAAAGAGTGCAAAACTATTGAGTTAATGAAATGTATATGTATTTTAGTTGTTTAATAGTTTCACAAATCTATTACCAATCATTATTTTTAACGCTAGGGACTATATAAATGAAGTTTCAGATTCAGATATTTAGAGATTCTGGGATTCATTTCTTCAAGGAGACAAGTTTTCTTTTACGATGCTACACGAGTCTGTGTCATACATAACGAAAATAACAATAAATCAAGTGTATATACATACCTTACCATCTAGCATACACATGTTGAAGAAAAATTATTAATTAAGTAAATCCTTTGTTCAGATCTTCGGGCTTGTTCATTTGAACTGTTTACTGTCAACTGTTAGTAGTAGTCAGGCACAGGGGCACACAGGATTTTCACAAAGTCGGAATACTTAACGAAACCATTCACGTTTACATTCGCTTCTCGGAATATCTGGTCCACTACAAGAATATATTAATTCATAAACATTATAGTAAGTACGTATGAGCCACAGTATTTTCGAAAGCATCGCAAAAACTCATGGCAAAAGTGTCGAAAAAATAAAAATAAATAAATAAAAATAATAATGTTTATCCATTATTACCTTCTTTAGTACTTAATTTTTCACCCCATTGTGACAGAATATTTTTCAGATCTTTGGCTGGAACCAGTCCACGACCGTTGGTGTCACTTGCCTTGAAGGCATCTAGGATTTCATCCGGTATTTTCTCCACTTGATTGTGAGTGTGAATTGTTTCCAGAAAATCAGCAAACGTCATCTTTCCACCTACAAAATTTCAAGTTAAAATCAAGGGTAAAAAAACTACTATAATTATTTATAACCTAGCATTGATGCGTATTTCAATTCACATAATACGTGTAATTTATTTGTCAGTTTCAAATAAAACAAAATGTCAGTTCCATTTTCAACGCTTGAAGTATTCATAAAAATGAATTTACAAACTATATGCCACTACTTGATATAATTATTATTTAATTAGCCGACTATCGCGTCAACTTAAGCTATACTTACATACCTAGGTGCATACATCAAAACCATGTGAAAAAGCATAATTTATGGTCTGCTCGTGAGTGCAATGCAAGTGTATTATCAATTATACTGTTCGTCTACATAAAAAGAATGTGCGAAGTTGAAATGACCTTTATCCTTGAGATACTTTCTGAGTTCGGAGATGGTGGGACTCATTCCCAGTGACCTCATTATCAGCGACAGTTCATCTAATGATCTGATTGTTCCTTGATGCCGGGCATTCAAGTAGAAGCACTCGCGGAATTCTAAGAAAAAAAGAACAAAACAGCAAAAAACAGTGAGCAAAATTAAACAATCGATATAATACAGTACCTACCTACACACAATTGACACTCTACAACTCTACACACACTTGGTTCTTGGTTAATTTTTTGTAAACTTGTATTATTTGTCCTTTCACTAACTGATCCTACAGTACAAGAAATGACTGAAAAATGCGTATCAAAGAAATTCCACGAAAAGAAAAACTCATGTTACCGTCAATGTCTTGTTCCCGAAAGAATCGTGCCATTTTGATGAACAATTAACAATAGCTAATTAAAGGAGTCAACTTCTATGTTTGCCCAGAGCAGAGCAAAAGCCAAATGTACAACTTGAGGAGGTATGTAACAGGTAAATAAATAAATGGTAGAGCCGCAGTAAAATAAAGTAGACGGTGGATACTGCGATACGTACAGGTGTTCCTTGGCGTCTCCCTGTACACCTGTCACTACTCTCTGGTCTATGCTGTGACTCAGACTGAACTGAGGTGACTGTAGGGTAGCATTAATTAATCCCAGGTTTGAAACTACAACTCAAATCAAAATACACCTGTTGCCTCTTTTGCTTGTCCCTTGAAAGCTTCTCCTTCCAAGACCAAAAACCCAACGAGAACGACAACAATGCAATGCAATGGGGATGAAGCCCCGGAGCCCAGCCATTAGACTCTCACTCTCTCAACGGAATTACCCTTAATCCTGACTCGTTAGCCATCAACGCACACTTTTAGATTAAAATTACAACAACACCAATGTTTACATTTTTTTAAGGATCTTTTTAATCGTATCACACATCTAGAGGCTCACCTAGATACTTTCTAAACTAAGAATGCCAAATTCCTATAATTTCAGCTACTTAAAATATGCTTTGAAAAGTATCTATGTAGCTCATACAATACCAAATAAATTGGGTTTTATATTAAAAAAAATTGCTGCCTATGAAACATTAATCATTATGAAACTGCGCCTGTGTGTAAGCACTAGATTTATGACCATCGCCTGTCTCCCAATTCTACCCGGGTCTCCAATGACCCCGCTCTCCAATGGAGCCCGGGTGTGTACATAAGTACATAAGTGCAATGCACATTCACCACGCGTAAACACTAAAGGAAGAACGGTTATAAATGATTAAGTTAAGGTGGTATTATTGTGCTTAGCTAGCTCATTTATTTGTATTAATAGTAGTATATATGCAAGAAATATACTTTTAATTTTGTTCTCACAAATATAAAACCGCAAATGTAATTATGTAATTAATTATAAATTAGGTAGGTAAGTACTTATGCAAATCGAGGAAAGAAACCCTGCAGATAATGTAGCATTTAGGATGCATTAATAATTCAAGTCTAAAGTGCATGCAAATTTGCAGACTCATCCCATCACTCTGACAACCACAATGTTTACCAACGAAAGCAACCCTCTTGATCCAATGTAAATAATATTAAAGCATCCCATTTACTTACTTATTAGAAGTCTAGAAACTCGAAGGCCATTTTATTTAGATAGGTACAATTTATTTTGTGCAAGCAAATGCAAACTAATTTTAAACTAGTACTTACAGGTCAGAATCAGACATGCCTTGCCTAGCGTAGCATTTTTGTTTAGTAGGGAAATAATATTGCAATATTTTGTAAAAATTAAACTGTGGAACTACAATCTATTACTCTGTTTCTTTAATTAATTAGTGGGAAATTGAGATATAAATGTGTAGATAGTCCCTCTTGCAGTTGTACGCTGCCCATCGCTTCCCATTGGAAGATGGCACCAAGTTAAAGTGTGAAAAAATATTTGAATCCCTAAAAAAAGTGTTTTTGTTTCCGTAATAAATTCTGTGTGTTTAGTAGACGAATCATTCGAGCAGACGTAAAGTAAGGCCACAGACTCGAGTTCCATAAAAACAAAAATTCTATTTTTTATAATTAAAATATATACATTTCGAAGTTCGAAGTTCGACGGATTACTTCCACAACTTTCCAGTTTTTTTACACGACACAAACTGTAGCGTGAAGTGAAGTAAGTTAGCAAAAGCAAAATCAGTCAGTAAGCAAATTCATTAGCAAAACATTTACCCTTTAGAACCGTAGTTTGATTGTGCAACATTCTATTTTTTTTTGGTCTTTCATAATAATATGTACGAACAACTACCAGTCTAGTTCACTTATTAAGTTGTTAGTTCTGTTACTGGCTGTCTTAATCCTGCTATCATCATAACAACAACACTGTAATTTATTTTTAACTAACGATTAGTATCACTCTTGATTAAACATAAATACATAAAATACCGACCACATTACAGTACAGTTACAGCCACACACATTAAGTACACTCAGCCTTTGCTTATCTGTATCAGTTCAGTTTTTATAATATTATCAGTCAATTAACTTGACCAGTCATTATACAATTCATTAAAAATACAATCAATACAAAACACTCAGCACCCTTTTCTGCCCTGCCCTCAATTGTCAATCTGAAAGTTAATAGTTGATAAAGAATTTACAAAGCATTTATTTCGCCAAATTAGATCCACGAGTGACGAGAGTCCCTGGTTTCTCACTCTGAGAGTCAAAGTCCCTTTAATTTGTCGACAGTCAGTCAACAGCCGAAAATTATAGAATATAGTAATTGAAGTAATTACAAGGACCGGCACACAATATAACATACCATTATCCTAAACATTCGAGATTTTGGCAAATTAATTTGCAGTTAGTGGATTGCGCATTACTTATGCAAAACAGCAAAGAAATTGTGGGTGAGAAAAAAATATAAAAGCCATGCTACATGAATATTAAACTGTTTGAGTTGTGAGTGTTGTAATGATATAATGATGTAACTCGTAGCTCCTACCGTCATATATTTTTATAGTTGATTATGATTTGATTGCGGTTTGTGTGTGAATTCTCTGGCAAAAAGGTTGTTTGTTCAAGTTGTTGGTTATTTTTTTTTGTGAATTATAGTTTCCCATTCATCAGTTTCAGTTGTCAGGATTTCTCATTTCGTTCGGGGTTGCCACTTCTAAAGTTTTAAATTTCACGTTCACGGATTCCTGATTGTTGACGGACTGACTGCTCGTGTTGTGTGCCGCTATTTAATTTCTGTCATATCATTCATCAATTCCTGAGAGGACACCTTCCAATTAAAAGTTTTAAGAATTAATTAACGAAGCGGACACTAATTGGAAGACTTGAGAAGAGAATGTGATTGGAGAGCAAATTTATCAAGAAAACAAGGAGCATAACGAGTGACGACGAGGGATTTCCCAATCATTCTTTCCTTGGATTGTTAAGTACATTTACGAAATTATTATTCATGTGGAAGTGGTAGGAGGGTGAACTGACTGATGAGCAGTTCAAAGTCATTCTGCTCCTTTTGCCGCTGTGCAAATGTCCCCTGATCAGGTCAGTTGATTTATATATTTTGTTCTAAAGCATTTGTGTGTGTGTGCTAGTTTTGATTAAACCCCGACTTAATTTCCCCGACTTGACCATTTAAAAAATTTTTAAGTCAGCCCATTGTTCTGCTCAAGGTACATTTCAATTTGATTCTATTAATCATTTTATTTTTCAGGCGCAGCCAGAATTGTCAAATACAAAACGGGTGATTACATCTCTTGTGGCTGGAGCATTTGCTGGATCAGTAGCCAAAACTGCCATTGCACCTTTAGATAGAACAAAAATTAATTTTCAAGCAAGTTTCATTTTATTTTATTCTTTGCAAATTTTAAAATCTATATGAAAAGAAAGTTATAGGTAGAAATTAGTGGGAATTAGTCCGGTCAAGGGATCAAGGACGCAGATTCTACAATAAACTAAAGTTTATTTTTGAGCTCAAGTGCATTTTTAAGAATGACACACCCTAGGGTCAGAGTTCAACCTTTTGTATTCGAATGGTTACCTAGGGTGCTCTGACGTTATCAAATGTGTGCGTTTTTAAAAGCCGTCTCATTAATCAGTTTGATTTATTTAAGTAAGTGTAGCAAGACGAGAGAAACTAGAGCGATAACTGCATCCAATGGACATTTGCCAAAAATGTGGTCTAAAAACGTCGAGGCACGTGTACCTACATTTACCATTTATATTCGAGAAAGGTGATCGTATCAAGTTGTAGACTAGGTGTCTACAGTTTACAATTACCTACATATTTATGAAAATCTATCTTTTTTCGTATTGCACTTTCAAATTTGTCAAATCAGAACCGGTTAGGTTAGTAGGTGTGCGTAAACCGTAAGAAAAGGTATTTCAAAATGATAACTAAATTTTGAACAAGAGTTAACTATTTCGTATTTCATATTTTGCTATCTTATGTAAGACAAACTCCCGCTGAAGCGAAGAGCTAAACTAATTGAATTTTTAATGTTACTTCTTTAGACGTCCAACGAACGCTTTAGTCATAAAAGAGCGATACAGTTTATAGTCAATTCGTATCGTAAAGATGGATTCTTCTCGTTGTGGAGAGGAAATTCCGCCACCATGGCCCGAATCATCCCATATGCCGCTATTCAATTCACAGCTCATGAACAGTGGAAGCGGCTCCTCGGAATTAATGACCATCAGTAGGAAGAATTAATTTAAATTTTCTTAACGAAATTCGTATACCTAGTACTTAACAAAACAAGATATTAGGTACTTGCGATTTATTATTTACAGTGCAGTGGGTTACTTTTCAAAGTGATATACTTATTGGCTTGTATTTAATTCCACAGCGATGTCAACCAAAAAATGGTTCCAGATCACAGTACACCATATTACCTACGGTTTATTGCTGGATCCCTGGCAGGAATTACTGCCCAGAGTTTAACGTATCCCTTAGACTTAACTAGAGCTAGGCTAGCTGTTGCTCCTAAAAGTAGATATGCGAATTTGAATGAAGTCTTTTCAAAAATTATCAAAGAAGAGGGCTTTTTAACTTTATATAGAGGCTACTTTGCTACTATGGTATGTTTCTCATTTTATTCTAATATTACAACAATGATTAACTGTAACTACATTATGCTAAAATACTATTTACCTAGAATTAGTTCTGGTCATATTGTAGTTACAAGTGATTTGTTCATTTATTATGTAGTACTATTCCTTGTTTGTTTGCTGGCTTGCAGGTTGGTGTCATCCCTTATGCTGGTACAAGTTTTTTTGTTTACGAATCCCTTAAGAATTGGCACTCAAAGAAATTCGATAGGCCTATTAACCCTCTGGAAAGGTTACTATTTGGTATGGAAAAATTGGATCAAAAAATTACTTTTCATTTCGATTTTTTAACACGTACAGTGACGTACACGTATGTATACTCACTGTCGTATTCGTCTATTTCGTGTACAGGTGCTACTGCTGGTGGTATCGCACAAACTTCCAGTTATCCACTTGATATTGTTCGGCGAAGGCTGCAAGTCGGGCAGTTTGGTCGTGGACATTATTCGTATTCTATTGTTGGAATTCTTAGGGATGTTTACAGGTTAGAAGTTGTATTGTAATGGTAGTGAATATCCGTACTCACCTATATAATAATGATTTTTTTTTTTTTTAGGATTTTGAAAACAGTACTTATTTTATTTCAGAGATTCTTAATAGTAGTGATTACATAAATGATTATTACTCAAACTAAATTAAATATATGTACTTTTAAGATATAATGTAGTTTTTGGTATACGACCCCCTATGATGTGCTAAACGATGTCATTCGGATTTCAATTTTTTTGTTTTGCACTTTAAAGAGGAAACACAGTTCTGACCAATAGA